>CABHPH010155152.1:0-54753 GCA_902168325.1 Peromyscus nudipes | reverse complement strand
ACACACACACACACACACACACACACACACACACACACACACTGGCTTCTGGTCTCCTTTTCCCCAGGAACCCAGGCTGACTTCTGGTCACTAAGGATTCCCCTGGTCTTCTCTCCAAACTCCTTAGAGGGGACAGGGAGGGAAGGACATCTCTGCTGGGCACAGATTTTTGGCGTCTGACAATTTCATCATTTCCTGGC
The DNA here is from genome assembly GCA_902168325.1 of Peromyscus nudipes. Classification (NCBI taxonomy): domain Eukaryota; kingdom Metazoa; phylum Chordata; class Mammalia; order Rodentia; family Cricetidae; genus Peromyscus; species Peromyscus nudipes. The sequence continues at coordinate 54,553 of CABHPH010155152.1, read as the reverse complement.
TGTGTGGCCTTGGGAAAGAAGTTCAACCTCTCTGCCTCAGTTTCATCACCAGCTCAATGGGATTAATGATGGCACTCCGTGGTCAAGAGTCCATGCCATGATGTCAGTGCTCAGCACACTGCCTTAAAACATGAAACTGCTCATCTTTTGGTTCTCGTTGGATCATCGAAACGGTCAGGACTTGGGCTTGGAGACCGATTTGCAGATGGACACAGCTCAGGCATGTGGATGAGTGGGTTCCTGTCTGTGCGTGCACACACGAACACACACACACACACAGCTGACAGCTTCACACACTGACAGGCGCACGCGCGGGTGCACACATTCAGAAACACACACAGGAGGAGGCTGTGGGAGGTGGAATCTGAGTCATCGAGACCAGAGCTGTGGGTGGTGCTTTTGTCCTGATTTCCGGGGCTCGGTGCTCCGTTTTGAACAAGGAAATGTTTGGAGGGTGGTAAAGCTACCTCAACAGCTAAAGGCCCCTTTTCATGACTTCTTTCCCAGGCCAGCTGTCCTGTTCCAACTCTGCTCGGTGTCATCTGGACTCTTTCTACTGTCCCTGCCCCCACTCCGAAGGGCCCCAGTAGGTAGGGCAGAGACGCTTATGGGAGGTGACGTCAGAGCAGGCTTGAGATGACGTCAGTGCAGGTGGGCCTGCTGCGGCTCCTCCCTGGAGACCGATGTGGATGGCCCTGTTAGGGAGGGCCTGCGGAAGCAGCACAGGGTGGTGGCTAAGGGCCCCGAGTTAAAGGAGGAGGAGGAGGAGTCCAGGTCCAAGCCGCGCCTCTGCGGCTGCTTTAGCCTCTTTGGCAGTAGAAGGAAGCTAGTCACACCTTAGTCACCGCGATCTTGTGACTCTCCAGTGACGTCATCTACATTGACCTGTGCTAAGGTTCGGAGTGACCCTGACTGAGGGACAGAGTACCTTCCCTGCGCAACTCCATCCCGGCAGTCAGTTTCCTCTCCTCCTGCATTCCTGCCCTTGTCCACACCATCAAGCCTGGGGAAGAAAGAGGGAAAACGCTATCAGAGATCTGAAGCCTGGGGGACATTCCATGGCTGGGTGTGGCAGGGACAGCAACAGGCTGTCCAGCTTTTTCTCCGACCGGAAGATGATTGCGTCACAACCTTGTCAGAAGGAAGGAAGGACACTACTGCTTGTCATGCACCTACTGTGTGCTGAGAGCTGCTCCCCGTGAACTCCATGCTCTCCAAAGCTCTGTGATGTAATTGATGCCAGCATCCTCAGTCTACAAGATGATAAGAAAAGGAACCGCTTTGCCCAGGACACACGGTCCATAAGTAGAGTAGGACTCTGATCAACCCCATTCCTCTCTTCTCTTTCTATTACCCTCAGTGGTTTTGACTAATCTGGGTGTGGCCTGGGGACATAGTACTAGGGGACACCAGCTTCTCCTGAAGCTGTCCAGTTCTGTGAGGCCTCAGACGGGGACAAGGTCTGTTTGTCAGGTTGGTCGGTCTCTTGTGAGCCTGAGGGCAATAGTAGAGCTGATATGAGCTAGTTAATCCATGGGAAGTGTCCCCAGGTGTATGCATTTGGCTTCCAGCCCAGGGACTGTGACATCAGGGAAGGGGACCCAGGTGCAAGGGACACAGGTGCATAGACGTGGGGGTGGAGAAGGGGCAGCCGGAGACACCTGCTGAAGGCTCAAGCCAGTGCCAGGAGGTGGGTGGGTGGAGGGGGGTAAGCAGCAGATGGATAGGGTCAGGTGGGGGCAGGGATGCTGAATCAACTCTTCAGCCCAAGGTGACTGACTGAGAGAAGCTGCATGGAAGCAGGAAGTGTGAAGGGGAGTGGGAAAGGAGGGCCACCGGGAGGAAAAACCAAGGAAGCCAAGGCCAAGGACAGGGGTGGTGGCGCTTGATGGAGAATAATTAGCTATGCAGACTCTACTAGGGTCAGAGGACATGGGCTCTTAGCTCAGATCTGCTACTCCCATCCTACATAGCTAAAGGCAAAAGCTGTCCTTTAGTTTCTCGGTTGTGAGCAGGGAATAGCCAGTGTCTAACCCCTGAGCCTCTGATTCTCCCCCGGGGAACTTAAACTTTATCTAGGCAACCAGCCACAGTACTTCAATCACTGTTGGGGACAGGAAGGGCCTCCACAGTAGGTCCCAGGGGCCAGTTTCCACCCCAGCCTGATCTCTGTGTGTGTGCGCGAGTCTCTCTCTTCTAATATTTATCCCAGGCTATGATTTACCTTTTTCTCTGGGCCGGGTCTGCAGGCCTGTCTTGTTTACTGGCTGAGCACCTAGCACACAGTAGGTGTTTCTAGAATGTTCACTGAAAAGACAGCTTGTATGTCAGGTGCCAGGGTGGCTAGTACACTGCTTACTAATTGCTCCATAGCTGATTTCCGGTCAGCAGAAATTTCTAGACAAAGAAGGTCCAAGCTCTACCCTTGGGACCTCACAGAGCAGCGGGTGAAGGGTCTAAAGGGACAGTGTTACTGAGGTGACTTCAGGGACATCTGCAAACCAAGACCAATGCTTGGAGGAAAAAAAAATGCTTGTGTGGTTAGGCTGGGTTGGGGAGCTGGCCCCTAGAGTGCTCCTTAGCAGTCCTCCTCGGCCCCAACAGTGATTAAGGCCCTTGTGGCTGGTTATTCAGCAGCCAGGCCGGAAGAGAAAGCCAGTAATTAACAAGCTGGCACTCACACAACCACATGTCAGCACGCCCAAGTGTAGGGATAGCTGTCTGTCAGCCGGAGTTGCCGGTGGAATTTTTTAGACAGCTGGGCTCAAGCCGGGAAATGAATATAAGTTACATTTCTATGCATCGTTGTTCGTGGTGGTAAAAAAAAATTAATCAGTGCCATGGCTGTGACACATACTCATTTAAGAGTCTACAGAGAAATGTTCATTTGTCAGAGGCAGCAGAGAAGAGATTATGTGTCAGCTGGGGAGGGGTGAAATATTTATACAATGGCTAATAAACACCGGTGTGTAAGGGGGGTCAATTGATTGTGTCACTGGCCACATGACAAATACGCCATTGAGCAGCTGTGGGCACTGCCCCTGTGCCCGGGGGCGCCATTCTGATGACAAATACAAAATGTGTCACTGGTAACGCTCCTGCCGACCACCCGTGCAGCCCTCTTGCTGGCTGCCCGATGGAGATCCTCGGAAGCAGAACTCCCCTGGAAGCTGCCTACCCCAACTTCATTAACTTGGACTTGAAGTTGGTAAATGACTCCCCAAATGCCAAACCAACTGCAGAAAACCATTTCTCTCTCCGTGTGTGTGTGTGTGTGTGTGTGTGTGTGTGTGTGTGTGTGTTCTGCTTTTTTGTTCTGTTTTTTGTTTGAAACTTCATGCTTCCCAAATTTAGCAAAATGATTGGCTTCACTCTCTGTCTCCACCAAGACCCGGTCACCAGCATGTCCCCTGCAGAACCCATCCTACTCTGAACACCCATGCAGCGCTCGGAGGCAGCAGATGTAGAGCTCCTGGGACCTCATCGTGGGTAAGTTTGTTCCCAACTTACAGACCCCTCCCAGGCTCCTGATCCTGTGGTGCCTGGATGCCCACCTGTCATTGCCTAAAGTGACAGTAGTCTCCTGGGACACCCATCATCCCAGGCAGGCAGCCTCTGCCTCTCTCCTATCCTTAATTCGTCAAACTTTTCCAAAGCAGAGCACCACGTAGGGCTGATGACTGCTAACACCCAAGCCTCAAGCATGTGCAGGGCTCCACGCAAGCATTGTCTCCGTGGGTCTTCACACAGTTCTTGAAAAGGCACAGGGAAGAAATCAAAACTCTGGTAAGTTTTTTTTTTTGCTGCACAGAAGAGGTAGGAGCAGACCTGGTCTATGGGACTCCTGAGTATAACCTCCTTGGTTACCTGTCTGGCCTGTTGGAGCCTTGTGACAGGTGATTAATTCCCAAGTGTAAGGCAGCTTCTGAGAGACTGACCCACAACCCAGAGGACAGTGAGTGTTTAAAGCCCTGCCTGTCCCAGACTCTGCTTGGAGCATTTCCTCTAGCAAAGTCCAGCTGACTCCATCTTACATCTTAACTGGGACAGGTGGAGTTTTTTTCTGAAGGCTGAAGGGTCCCCATCATCCCAGGGACAGAGAGGCCCCTGCCACTCCCCCACCAGGAGCCTGCTGCTTGGTTGCTATGCCGCTCCCTCCCGTCATTCCTGTGACATCAGCATCTGTCATTTGATTTGGGATGGGATGACACTCTGAGCAAACAGTTGCAGATGAAATTTCACACGTCTCTGTGAATGTGGAGATCACAGATAAGCACACGCCACAACTTGTTCTTACTTTTTCGAAATGAGATTCCTCCCTTCTGAGGTTGTACTTCACCTTACGCTTCCCACCACGAGGCTGCTGTAACCCCAGTGATGGTGATGATAACAACACAGCTTGGGTACTGAGTGTTCGCTAGAGGCTGGGGCGCTTCATGTGTTTTGGCTAATCCTCGGAATCCCATTTTACATACGAGAAAACTAAGAATCAAAGAGATAGGAATTTACCCATGAACGTAGTAGGAGCTTGGAACTGAGCTCAGGGGTCACAGCTGAAGAGGCCCTATCTAGACTCTTGCCCACTAAAGCGATAGTTCGATCCTATTGTAGTCATGGAGACACCTAGCCTGGATCCTGGCTGCTACCATACCAACCTCTGCTAGCTCCCGGCAGGTCTTGCTCTCTTGTCTCTGGAACTTTGCAGATTCTCTTCCTGCTGTCTGAAATGTCCTTCCTCCTGCCTGCCTGCTGTTGAATGGGAGCCTCACTGAGAGCTGCTGAAGGTTTGGCTCTCCCATCTGTCTATCTCCCAGTGTCGACCCCATCCACATTGCCAAGCCTCCAGAGGCAGTCCAGCTTAGATGGCTTTCCCGTGGCCCCACGGCCTGTAGGACTGACTCCAAGGTGCTAGCAGCAGAGGCGACTTGAAAGGTCCTGAACTAAATAGGGAAGCGTCCCCAGTGCCCATGCCCAGCTTCCACAGCATCCTTGTCACAGCTCCGACTGGGTCGCTCTCCACCCCACATGCCACACAAGCCATTCTCCTCTCTTTGCTGTCTACCATGTGTACCTCACTTGAGCACTCCTGGCTCTTTTTTTCTTGGAATGTTTGGTGCACTCCTCTGCTCCCTAGCTCCTACGTATCCTTAGGATTCATCCTCCGTGTCTCTCCAGGAAGCCCTTCTGGATTTCACCAGCCTGGGCACAAATACTCCAGAGTGGGAAACTGAGCCACTGTGCTCTTAATAATCTTCATTTTTTTTTAGCTTTTAAATTTTATTTTTATTTGTGTGTGTGTGTGTCTGTGTGTGTGTGTGTTCTTGCTTGCTTGTCTGTGTATGTGTCACATCCATGCAGTGCCCACAGAGGTTGGAAGAAGATGCCAGATCACCGGGAACTGGAATTACAGGTGGTTGTAAGACATTCAGTGTGGGTAACAAACCCAGGTCCTCTGCAAGAGCAGAAAGTGCTCTTAACTGCTGAGGCGCCTCTCCAGCCATGTTTTTAGTATTCTTACTGCCAGACCCAGAGGAAGTCCTCATGAGTATTTGTCTAGTGAGTGCGTGAATATACAAATGACCAGGGAGGGCGGGACGGGAGGAGGGAGAACAGGGGAATCTATGGCTGATAGGTAAAGTTGAATTATATTGTAAAATAAAATAAAATAAATTAAAAAACAAAAACAAACAAACAAAAAAAAATGACCAGGGAGTGCGAACAGCTACAAAAAAGAGAATGTCTAATGTCATTAGGTTTGGAGGGTTGTTCTGAATTATGGCCTCGGTTAAGCTAGGGAGAGACTTGCAGCTAGTAGTTGAAGTCTCGGTTTGTTCAAACAGACTAGGATTTGTCCTGAATCTAAATAGTCTGTGTGACTCCGAGCAAGTTCCTTAACTGCTCTGTGCTTGGCCACTGCAGCCGTACCATGGGAGCTAATAATATCACTTATATTATAAGACTGTGTTAAATTAAATAATTTGAGTTGCATAAACGTGCTCAACACCTATTTGTTACTGTGAAGAGACCAAAACAGGCAGAAGAACCAGGAGGAATTGTACCGTGCAGGCCATTTCAGGAGTGGGCCTCAGGATCTTGGGCAAGGATACAGTTGACAGCCCTTGACTTCCAGGAACCTGTGTCCTGGCGCCAGCTCTGGTCCCATAGGCTGTGTGACCTCAGATGGGTCTTCCCTCCCCAAGTCTTGGTTTTTCTCCTCTTCAAAATAAAGACAGTAATTCCCTTCCCAGAACCACCCAATAGGATTATTGTGGGAGATCACACAAGATAATATATATGAAGAAGCCTCCAAATGTGCTCAGGGCTGTATAAATACAAGGGATTACGGTTATCTGCAGGCGGTTTGTAGGGGCTTAATTATTAGCGTTCACAGGCACTGCAGCTGTGACGCAGCCCTGCAAATGTGCCCTTGGCAGCTCCTTAGCAGGAAGGGCCCCGGGCAGAAACTGAGACTGGGTTGCTTCTCGAGGGGATGGGCACAGGAGGGGCCGGCATTGGGCAGCACAGGCCTGCTCTCCAGGTGTGGATCTGTAAGGTGCCGAGGTGAGAGTGCAGGAGAGAAGGCTGACGCCCTTGGCTTCAGGCGTACCACCCTGTGGATGCTTCCAGAAGTGGGTCTTTCTTCTGGGTTCGATCCTGGCAAGCTCCTCCTCTGGCTAGAGGAGATGGAGACAGGCCCCAGCTGACGATGACTCGGCATTTGCTAGATCCAGCTGGGTGGTGGGGAAAGAGGCAGGCGCCCAGCCTCCCAGTGTCTGAAGACCCAGAGCTGTGCAGTTTGGAAATGGAAGGAGGCCAGGAATTCTCTAGGAAGCCAGAGCAGGGGCAGCAGTGGTTCATTGCTTTATGCAGAAGGGCGGAAGAGCTGAGAGGACCTGGAGCCTGGCTTGAGGATGACTGGATGGAAGACAGAGCTGTGGTGGAGGTGGAGATGGGGCCTGAGGGAGGGAGCGCTGAGATGTGAGAAGGCGTTCTCCAGAAGCAGACAGGAGAGGTGGCTCCCAATGCTACCACCGTTTGCTTACTCACAATATTCCTAGCTGGGAGCGAATACCTGCAATCCCCACACTTGGGAGGCTGAGGCAAGAGGGTTGCTGTGAATTCCAGGCTAGCCCAGCTACATAGCAAGACCATATCTCAAAAAACAAATCCATACCCATCTTCTGTAAGCAACCCTAATGAAACTCACTGGATCTAGGAGGAGGAGGAGGAGGAGGAGGAGAAGGAGGAGGAGTCATGAAAGCAGAAGAGGATCTGGTTGAGAAAAGAATGAGGATCACCGAAGGTGGAGGGGACAAGAAAGGGTAACGTGGGGGCTGTGAATATGATCAGAATATGTTAAGTACATGCATGAAAACATTATAATGAAACTCATCATTATGTATAATTAATACACGTTAATGAGAAAAAAATATTATTTACTTTTTTTTTTCCCCCCGAGATAGGGTTTCTCCGTGTCATTTTGGTGCCTGTCCCTGATCTCGCTCTGTAGACCAGGCTGGCCTTGAACTCACAGAGATCTGCCTGGCTCTGCCCCCCGAGTGCTGGGACTAAAGGCGTGCACCACCACCACCCGGCTTTACTTTTAATTATTTTAAACTTAATCTTCCTGGAGCGCTACAATAGTCAACTGGGGTGGAGACAACTCAATTTAATAAACATTTATTGATCATCTACTATTGACGACCCAATAGACAAAGGTTCTCTTCCTCCAAAGGTTAGAGATTAGAAGTGAAATTGTCCCAGGAAGACACAAAGACAGAGGGTGGGGAGAGACCAAAGGTAGTATGGGTAGACAGCCCCAGGCCATGCAAGGGTGCTGTGGCTTGGCCCAACGAGAAGAGTCAGGCTGAGATTATAGACTTGAGAAGCCAGACTGGAGTGTCCACCAGCACCATAGAAAAAGAACCAGCAAGTGGAGACCTGTGTCCCACATTCTCCACTCTCAGGCGGGGCTGATGGTAGGGGAGGGTTACCTCAGCTGCAAGCCTGGACAGCTGTCAGAGACTCGGTGTGTCTGTCACTGACCAAATGTGGGAGCAACTAGGTATGGGTGTCTGCCTGATGCCTCCTCACACCTTCATTAGCATCTGCGAGCTGACTGTGAGTCAACAATAATAGCCCTTCACATGGGCCTGGCACCTCTGTCCACCTAAGTTTCGTAACGATCTCTCCAGGGGGCAGAGCCCAGGTCTTCTTCCTCCCATACCTCCGACGTTTGTGCCTGACATTATTGTCCACACTGTGAAGTGCTGTGCAGAGACCAACTTGCTGATGTAGCAGCCACTCCCATTTTACAAGTGAGAGGGACCAAGTGACCCTTGGGCGTCTAGATTGTAAACCACAGACCTAGAACTGGCACACTTTTCTTTTAGTTTTCTGATTCTTTGAGGCCAGATTTCACTATGTAGCCCTGGCTGGCCTGAAACTCATTGTGTAGACAAGGCTGGCCTCACACTCCCATTAATCCTCCTGCTTCTGGCCCCCTGGGTGCTGGGATTACAGGCTGCTAGCCTGCCGGGCTTGTTTCAGCCTCCTCCTTTCATTCTCTGCTGTGAGCTCTAAAGCTGCCCAAACAGTGACCTGCTTCTTCCAGCACAGCCCAGGGTTCCCAGCTCCACTGGTAGACTGTAGACCCGGCCCCTCCACACCCCAATCCCACACTCTGACTGCAGCCCAGCCTTGAAGGCAGGACTGAAATCCTGGTTTACGTTGCCTGAGTGCTCCAGGCTTCTGCCCACATCAAGCCTTGGTGTTCCCATAAATTTTTCCAGAGTGGGGACCCCTCCCGACTCCATCTCAGAACCTGCTTGGTTAGAGCAGCCAGGATCAATGTACAGAAAACCGAGTAATAACCCTAGCACAGGCAGCCGGGCTGCTGTATAAAGACAGATTAAAACCTCATTGGGTTGGGATGAGGAAATAATTCAACTGCTCGGCCACCGTGGAAGAGCCCGAGGTTGCAGGTGCTAATGGCAGGACATGGGAGCGACCCTGGGGATGGGAGTGCTCTGGCTTTGGGAGTCTGCACCCCTCTATCTATCTTGGTTCCACCCTCGGAGCCACCTTCCTTTGTTGCCTGCCTGGAAGCCAAGGCTGACACATCCCAGTCCCCTAGGGAGCGGTGAGGGGGAGGCAGGCTGAGGGAAGCTAGTCCCTGCCTAGCACCACACTCGGGTTCATTCACTCCTCAGTGGGACATTATTTTGCTCATTTGTTAGTATGGGTCTCCTCACCTAGACTATAAGCCCCCAGGAAGCCAAGGACCTGTTCGTTTATGCCCCGCAGTGTATCTCTTATGTGCAAGAGGCTCAGCTTGCATGTTGAGGAAACGAATACATGGATTAGAATCCTGCTTCTTTCAGATCAGCCTCTGTGCCCTCGCTGGCCTCGATTCTCTGCCCTGGAAAGTGGGCTGGGCTGCCTGGAAGGGTGATCTCAGTCCAGCGAGGGGCTTGTATCTGGTTAAATTTAAACCGGGTGTGATGTCATACTCCTGTAACCCAAGTACTGCGGTGGTAGAGGCAAGAAGATCAGAAAAAGTTCAAGGTCATCCCACGCAATGTACCAAGTTCAAGGCCAGCCTGGGCTACATGAGACTTATCTCAAAAGAAAGAAAGAGAGAGAGAGAGAGAGAGAGAGAGAGAGAGAGAGAGAGAGAGAGAGAGAGAGAGAAGAAAAAGAAAAAGAAAAAGAAAAAGAAAAAGAAAAGAAAAAAAGGATTCCTGTAAACTGATTTTTTTCAGAAATCGCGTCTGACTCCCGAGGCGCCATCAGGGGGCGCCCTTGTGCCAGGTGCTGGGCGCCGGGCGCCTTCTCTGGCTCCCGGGTGAGTTCGGCCGTGGCCACCCCCACTCCCCGCCTCCACCTTTGGGGGTTACCTCCCCTCTCCTCCGTCCGGTTCACACGCCCACCCCCACTCCAGCGCGTGTCCCCGCTCCAAGGACTGTCTCCGCAGCCCAGCGCCCCTCCATCCCCCGCCCGGCCCAGACTCCTTCCACCCACGCAGCCCCATATGCTGGGAAGAGCCTCCCACTCCCCATCTGTCAAGCCGCTTCCTTACCCCCATTCCCCCGCTCCGCCGCCATCCCCCTCCTCCGGGAAGCCCTTCCTGATTGACAGGACGGGGGACCAACATTGCGGGACACTCGCCTCCAGCCCCACTGTCCTAAGCCGAAGGCTGTGATGGGCGAAGGATGAGCTCAGCGTCTAGGTTTGGGGACAGATGCAGAAACTCTGTGAGATTCAGATTATGGAAAAAACCTGCCAAGGTTCAGCAGCTAGCAGGGACCCCCCCCCCTTTTTTTTTTGTCCCGCCCCAGAGGCCAGGAGAATGGGGCGCAAGCCCCACCCCCCGCAGGTGCGGGATCATGGGAGGGACGAGGACTCAGGGCCTGGGGAGCTGGGTGCAGAGGAACAGGGTCTGCTTTTCTCGCCTGAAGGACCTGGTTTCATTTCGCAGATTGATTATGGCTTCATGTGTGGATGTGTGCGCGCGCGCACGCGCGTGCTGGGCGTTGTTAGCTTTTTCTTAAATGTACCTTGCTTGTCTAATGAATGTTTGATTGCACCTACATCCGGAGGCTGTTTTAATGAAAGGTGAAGGCTCCTGGAGGGAAATAAATAAATAAAAGACCGTTCCCCGTTCCCTCTGCACCTCCTTCTCCCACAACTCTCCGTCCCCAGCTGTCTTCTGAAGCCCGTGCCTCGCGGACGAATTCTGATCCTGTTTGAATGTTCTTGTGTAAAGGATGTTTCTCTCACGGGGAAATCAGCCGCCTCCATCGGTCAATCTCGGGGCTTTTATTAAGGGTGCGAAGGGGAGATGAATGGAGAGAGAGGGCTGAGGAGGAGGAGGGGAGCCCTTTCTCTCCCGCCAGCATGCTGGACTGCCGCTTTGTTCACTTGTTGACTTGTGGGTTCTGTGTCAGCCTTTGCCTACGGTCAAGCTCAAGTCGTCAGAATGTGATCAGCAACCCACAACTGCATTCTGACTAGGAATGTGCTGAACTCGAGAAAGCTTCAGTTTCTTTACCTGTAAAATGGAGACCATCGTATTCATATCGTGGATGGTTGGGTGACAGTGCATTATGCAAAGTGCCATTAAGTGCAAAGTAAGTGCTCAGCGAAAGGGGCTGTAAATATCTACTATGCAGGGGACAAGGGTGACACACAGACCCCGACACTGGTAGAGGCAGTGTGAGCTTGCCTTGAGAGGTGGAATGTCTGAGGCTCATCAATCCACAGGCCATTACCAGGGCCTCTGTGCCAGACTCTGCTCTGTGCTCTAGATTTAGCTGTGAGAGCAAACAGAGATGGTCTCTGCGTTCCATATGTAGCCGGCCTCCAGACCCTAATAGCTGAGACAGAGCAGCAGAGTAGGACCACTTCAGAGCACAGAGAAAGGTGCCCCACTCCACCCCTGGTTTCTCAGAAGAAGGCGATTTCATCAGGCAAAGATGAGGCGTGTCTGGGTATTTCCTGCTAGAGGATGTTGAATTTAAGAGAGTGAAGTCATGGCTATTGTGGAACTAAAAGGTCAGTCCCTGTGTGCTTAGAAAAACAGTTCTGGAGACGGTGTGGCGGTGTGTGTGTTTACTCCCAGCACTGGAAGGCAGAGGCAGGCAGATCTCTGAGTTTGAAGCTAGCCTGGTCTACATAGCAAGCTATAGAGCTGCCAGATCTCAACCTCCAAACCCCCAAGACAAGAAAAAAAAATAGTCCTGGGTTCAAATCCTAAGTTTCCTATTTTCTGTCTTTGTGACCAGATCTAGTTATTTAGCTTTTCTGTGCCTTACTTTCCTTTTCTGTTAAATGGGTATATTAATAATAAAAGGCTCATCACAACACTCCTTTCGTTGGGGTTTTGTGGAGAATGAGAGAGCATTCACCAAGCACTTAGTACAGGCTGGGCATGAGGTTAACATTCGATAACTGCTAAACAGTATTAGTATTCATTGGTCCTGGAAGATCATGGGCCGGGGAAGAGATCAGGAAGTACCTTATAATCTTTGGCAAAGGGTCTGGACCAACCTAAGCACAGTAGTGAATCCTCAGCATCCTCGATGTCATCCCTGGTTCTTCACTTTACACCCAACACGGGGCTCCTCAGCGGCCATTGTCAGCGCGCGCTGCTGTCATACCTCATCGCGCCCCTGACGGCTCCTTGCCACTTCCACAGTCAGCACCCTGGTCCCTGCTGTCACCATCTCTCTTCTGCCTGGCTGCCGTGGCCTCCTGGCTCGTCTCCCCTGCTGTCTGCTCTCCACACTGGAGGTAGACGGATCCTGCTAAAATGTGAGGTAGATCGCATCACTGTTCTGTCCAGGAACCTTCCCTCTCACCCGGGGAGGGCATAGCCAACGTTTTCATGAGGACTGACAGACACTGAAGTGAGGCCCGTTACCAAATCTCACCCCTCCCTCTCTCTAAAAAAAAATCACAACTATTTATTTATTCAGTGAACCCATGTGAACACACCATGGCGTGCATGTAGAGCTCAGAGAACAACTTGTGGGAGCTGGTTCTCTCCTTTGACCTGGCGCTTCCTGGGGGTCCATCTCAAGTTAGCAGACTTGGTAGCAAGTGTCTGAAGCTGCTGTTATGTTTCGCTGGCTCCCTTCTTGGTTTTTGGGCTTATTCTGTAGCGCAGGCTGGCCTAGACTTTGTAGCCTGAGCTAGCCTAGCACTAGATGGTAATCCCTCTACCTCAGCCAACCCAGTACTAGGCTTACAGGTGGGCACCCTATGCCTCACTCCCTCTTTTCTCATTCCTCCAGGCTTGCGGGTCTCTGCATCCCTCCTCCAGAGTGAGTTTGCAAAGCTCTGTTCTTTCTCAGGATTGCTGCCTGGTCCAGGCGCAGGTGTCAGAGAGGATGCTCCCCCACCTCTTCAGGCGGAGGCTCAGCGAGGCCTTCCTTCCCTCCCCTGTATAACAAGCCTACCTCCTGCTCTCTGGTTTCCTCCTTTTTAGTAGCAGTGACCACCATGGGACACCGCAAATTTGCTGGATTACTTACCACTGGTCCCTCCCCACCTCATCGGAGCGCAAGCCTCACGAAGACAATGGTTTTGTTTCGTTGTTATACCCTTGTATCCAGGGCAGTGCCTGGCACACAGTAGCCTCTCCATAACCATGTGTTGAGTGAGTGGGCTGAATGAATATGTGCCAGAGAAACACAACCGTGCAGTGTACAGAATGGGTGGAGCCATGCTGAAGGCAGAGAGGGAGATCTTGACAAGCATCCAGGGCAGGGGCGTGCTCAACTCACAGGGACCAAGGAGATATTGCTGGAGAGGGGTGAGCTGCCCGAGAAGTAATTCAGTCCAGTCTGCGTGGTTGGGAACCACTCGGCTGTGGAAGAAAGGATGGAGTGAAGGATGGTGGGCATGAGTGATGCTTGTTTCCGGCATCTTGGTGGTTGGTGGTGCCAGTTACTGAGCTGGAAGGAGGAATGGGCTGGGGTGACTGTTACCGATCTCAGCGTCTCTCAGCCTCTGTTACTTCATCAGCGGAGTGGGGAGGTTGAGTCCTGCCACTGTCTGAGGTGATTATGAAGACAGAGAGGAAGAGGAAGAAAACGGCAAGCCCTGTAGGAGTACCTAGTTGGTTAGACAGGTGTTGATTTGGGGAGATCTCGCAGGTAGGTGAGATACTGACCTGCAGTAGACTATAATAAGAGGCTGGCCCAGAAGGAAGGAAACGCCAGGGAAGTTGCTTTGGTCCATATACGTAGGCGATAGGAGAGCGAGAGAACAACGTGATATGAGGTGTCATGACTGTGTGGAGGCGGGACTTGGTTGATTCTGGAGTGAGAATTGGGTACCAGAGCGAAGGGTGAGGTTTAGCCAGAGGTTTTCAAGCAGAGAGACCACAGGGTGGCTTGAATCTAGGTGTGGGCGGCGGCAGCGGGATGGGGGTGGCGTAGAGACACAGGGTGGATGGTACTGACTGCCATAGACATCCTTCTCCGCCTCCACCTATCACATAAGAGAGATGTGGTGATGCTGAGGACGGCGAAAACAGATCTGAGTAACCGGATGCAAAGCCTCAGAGCACAGCCACGGGGTGTCTTCCTCTCCATGTCACCCCCCAGTTGTGCTTATGTTGGGGGTCAGGTAGAGTGGGATAGCATAAATTCAGATGTTTTTATTTACTCGATTATTTTTGTAGTTCTGGGAATCATGCGTGCTATGCTACTGAGCTGCAGCCCAGGCTTCCCTTTGCAGCTTCTGAGGCCTCTGGAAAGTGCTGGGCAGTGGACTGTGGACTTGCAGGCTTGTCCCCGCCCTCTGAGAGGTCAGACTGTGGGGAGCAGAACCTTCCCTGGGCCTATTGCAAGCTGTGCCAGCACCCTTACTTTGCAGGGAGAGGCTTTCCAATGTCAACGTCCCTTGGTTTATAAGAGGTAGAACTGGGGCTTGAACCCACAGGGTCCGTGTCCAGAGCCCTGGTTTGTAACCACAGATTAACTCTGACCAGGGTCGGAGAGTCTGATCCGAGGTTTACCTATCAGAGGATAGACATGTGGTTGTGGACACCTGGAGAGGTCGCCAGAGAGAAGTGAGGTCCCTGAAAGTAAAATGGCCTTTAGAGGGAGCCAGCTGGTAGACACTGCCTCATTCATTTCTTCTTTCACTCATTCATTTTATATTAATAATATAATTACATATATAAAATATCGATCTCCTGGGTTCCAGGCACAGGATGATAGAAACAGTTGAATACCTTTCATGTGCCAGACACTCCTAAGTCATAGGCTACTGTAGGAACTAAGCAGTTTGAACTCCTGCCCCAGTGGAGCTTATGTTATACAGAAGAAACAAAAGAAGCAAGACGTGTGTGTGTGTGTTTGTGTGTGTGTGTGTGTGTGTGTGTGTGTGTGTGATAAACAATAAATATCAAGAAGGAAAAACAGGGAGTGATATGAAGTTGAGATTCCAAACAAGGTGGTGGGAAAGGCTTTCATGACAGGAGGTGAGAAACACAGGCAAGAGTCAGAGTATGCCAGGCCTTTCTGGTGGTAAACATAAACGTATTTATCAGATATAACCTGCACATTGATAATCCTGGCATCTAGGAGGCTGAGGCCAGCCTGGGCTACACAATGAAACCTTGTCTCAGAAAGCCAAAATGAGGCTAATGATGTAGCTACACAGTGAAACCTAGCACACACCAGGCCTTGGCTTGGGTCCCCATAAATGTGGCTTGGTGGCCAATGCCTGCAGTCTCAGCCCCTTACAAGGGGAGGCAGGAGAGTTATAGATTCAAGGTTATCCTTTACTACTTATGAGTTCCAGGCTAGCCTGTCTCAATGTATGTATTTTATAAATACGTATTTCTAGTTGGGCATGGTGGATTGTGCCTGTAAGGGAGGTTGAGGCAAAAGCCACAAGTTTGAGTCTGACCTCAACTGCATAGTGAATTCAGGGCCAGCCAGGGGGAGACCCTGTCAAAAAATAAAAAAACCACACGTTTGTATCTATAAAACATTCATGCACATTGCTGAAGGCCAGTGGAATGTTTGCGTTGTGTGCTTGGCTTTGCTTTTGTGCATGGAATCTGCTGAAGTGTTCTTTGGGCTCAGTCCCTGTGCAAGAGGGACATAAGCAGGAATGTACACTGCAAGGGTCTGGGGTCCAGGTCCAGCACCAGACTTTGTTGGCCCATGGGGCGCTCTCGAACTAGAGCATCCTTCAGGGGTGTCTGGAACTGGGTAGCTGGCTGCTCTTTCCGGTCAGTTGTGGATATGGAGACCTAGGTGGGTCCTCAGGCAGGTTCCTTTATTTAAAATCTCTAACCTGCCGCTGGACAGTGGCGGCTCACACCTTTAATCCCAGCACTCAGGAGGCAGAGGCAGGCAGATCTCTGTGAGTTCGAGGCCAGCCTGGGCTACAGAGCGAGTTCCAGGACAGGCAGAGCTAACGGAGAAACCCTGTCTCGAAAAAACCAAACCGAAAGAAAAAACAAAAACAAAAATAAATAAATAATAAAATCTCTTACCCCAAGCTGGAGGGTGGGGAGGAGCGCCGTGACATGCTGTCTTCTGAACATGACGTCGCCGTTACATTCCTAAGTCCATATTGGTGTGGTCACCTGCATAAGGCCTGCACAGGGCCAAGCCAACAACATCAGGCAACTGCCCAGCAGGAAGCACTAACTGGACTCAGTGGGTTAAAAAAAAAAGTGGGTAGGGGATTTGTTGGGGATTGTCCCCGGGAAATTAGAGGTAGAGTTGGATAATCAAGATATACTGTATAAGTATATAAAATTGTCAAAGAATAAATAAAAGAAATTGTAAGTTTTTTTTAAAGCTAGCTCTTTAATTATTTTATGTATATGGGTATTTTGTCTATATTTGTCTGTAGCCCCATTTTTATTTTATTTTAGTTTAGTTTAGTTTAGATTTTTGGGACAGAGTTTCTCTGTGTAGTTTTGGTGCCTGTCTTGGATCTCACTCTGTAGACCAGGCTGGCCTCGAACTCACAGAGATCCACCTGGCTTTGCCTCCTGAGTGCTGGGATTAAAGGTGTGTGCCATTTAAATTATAAAAATAAATACTTCTTACCCTCCTCTTTTAAGGCAGAGCTAGGGCTGGAGAGATGGCTCAGTGGTTAAGAACTACTGCTCTTCCAGAGGACCTGAGTTCAGTTTCCAGCACCCACATCAGGCTGCTCACAGTCACTTGTAATTCTAGTCCTAGGAGATCAGACTCCCTCTTCTGGACTTGGAGTGCACCTGCACACATGTGGCACACACACACACACACACACACACACACACGAGTACATACACACACACACACACACACACGTACATACATACATATGCACAGGTACATTCACACACATTCACACACACAGGGACACAAACACACACACACACACACACACACACACACACACACACAGAGAGAGATAAAAATAAAGCTCACTATGGTACCACATACCCTTAATCTTATTACTTGGAAAACAGAGGCAGACAGAACTTGGTATACAATAGTGAGTTCCAGGATAACAAAGGCTACACAGAGACCCTGCCTCAAGGAGGAGGAGGAGCAGGAGGAAGAGGTGGTGGTGGAGGAGGAGGGGGGAAGAGAGAGAGAGAGAGAGAGAGAGAGAGAGAGAGAAGTCTAGAGTATGAGAGTGTCAGGATCTTGCCATGGAGCAGCCTAGGCTTATCTGTAAGTTAGAATCTTCCCACCTCCATCTCCTGAGTGTGGACTTTCTACTGAGTGCTAGACTTTCAACTGAGTGCTGGACTTTTGACTGAGTGCTGGACTTTCGGCCATGGACCACCATGCCTGATCTCTCTCTCTCTCTCTCTCTCTCTCTCTTGATTTATTTATTATGTATACAGTGTCCTTTTGGCCTGAAGAGGGCACCAGATCTCATTATGGATGGTTGTGAGCCATCATGTGGTTGCTGGGAATTGAACTCAGGACCTCTGGAAGAGCAGCCAGTGCTCTTAACCTCTGAGCCATCTCTCCAGCCCCACCTAACATCTCTTACCCCACCTTAGATGAAGGAGGGAAGGAGGTGTGTTTGCACTGGCTGAGACTATCTTCCAAGCTCTCGATCCAGCTCTCACCCCAGCTCTGGGCCCACAGGAGGGGATCAGAACCTGCTCTACTCAAGAAAAGGGGCCCAAGAGCAAACCAGGAAGAGGATGGAGTGAGACATCTATCTCTTGCCTGGAGTGGACCTGTTCCTTAGGAAGGGACTTGAGAGATGGGGGCCAGAGGCTTCTTGGGGCAGCCTTGGTGGGTTGTCAGAGTGTCTCTGGTTTCAGTTTCTACTCAGATGCATGACACCTGGCCCCTGGCCTTGGGAGGCTTTGCTGGCTGGCTGGCCCAGGAAGCTTTTCCTCTGTCTTACCAAATAGATGACCAAGCTGCTTGCCTTCTGTCTTAGCCACTTTTCTATTTTTATGATGAAACACCATGACCAAGCAACTTATTTTGTGGTTGTTGTTGTTTTGCTCTGTTTTGTTTAAAACAGGGCTTCTGTATGTAGTCCTGGCTATCCTGGAACTATCCAGACTAGGCTGGCTTCGAACCTAAAGATCCACCTGCCTCTGCCTTCCAAGCGTGGAGGTTAAAGATGTAAGCCACTACCGCCTGACTGACCAAGGCAACTTACAAAAACAAGCATTTAATTTGAAGTTTAGCGTTTCTGAGATTAGAGTCCATGATGGCAGAGCAAGGCTATGGGGTCAGAAAGAGCTGAGAGCTCACCTCTTGACCCTCAAGTAGGAGGCAGAGAGAAACAGACACTGGAAATTGCAGAAGTATTTTGAAACCTCAAAGTACACCCTAGTGACACATCTCCCCCAACAAGGCCACAGCACCTAATCTTCCTCAATAGTTCCACCAACTGAGGACCAAACATTCAAAATATTAGCCTGGGGGTGGGGGCATTCTCAACAAACTATCACATCCCACTCCCTGAACCTTCCCTCATAGGCTCATGGCCATGTCATAATGCAAAATGCATTTAATCTAACTTCAGAAGTCCCCACAGTCTTTCAGGATCAACTTAGTTTAAAAGTCCAAAGTCTCTTCTGAGACTCAAAGCAATTTCTTAATTATAACCCCCCCCATAAAATCAAAAAGCAAATTACATACTTCCAACATACAATGGTGCAGAATATACATTACCGTTCCAAAAGGGATGGAAGGGAGCATAATGAGGAAATACTGGCCCACAGCAAGATCCAAATTCAGCAGGGCAAACTCCAGATCCTGTAGCTCCATGTCTGGTGGACGCTAAAGAGCTTAGATGGCTCTGCCCTTCTGAATTTGCTGACTACCACACACTTCTCTCTCTAGGGCTCCTTCCACTCCCTGTGTGTAGCTTCCCATGGTAGCTATCCCATGACTCTGACATCTTCCATATCTTGGGGTCTCCAACGAAATCTAGGCTTCATTTCCACGGCTTCTCAGGACCTCCATGCAGGGACTCCCTTGCCACATGCCTGGCCTCAGCAGTGCTCCTTTACCACAGGAGAAGACTCCATAACCTCTTTACCCGTGTATTCTTCACCTCTCTGAAGCCAGAACCACCCAGCAGATGATGCTCAGTTCAGCTGCCTGCTTGGGCCTGAGCCCGCCCCCACCCCCAACGCCCTTGGATCTCATTTACAGCAGCTCTTCTTTGTTGTTGCTCTTCAGGAGCAAAGAACAAAATTCCTCAGGCCTTCCCTTTTTACAAGTTGGAAGCTTAGTTGGGTGGGGTCTCACCCTGAGACCTTTGATTCTGTTTCAGAATACATCTTATCTCTTTAATCTTTCACATCTTTTAGCACAAGCCTTGACTCCCACATTAAACCTCCTGATGCTCTTTGGGGGTCAGAAGGGAGCGGAGGCTTCATTTTGAATTTCTTTTAGCCTTGCTTGTTCTTTTTCATTGTATCCTTGCATGAGAGTGACTACTAATAACCACATAACAGAGTCAACATTAGGCTGTCTTGAAATCTCCTCTGCCAAGAACATTAATCTAATACCTTTCAGTTTAGCCTCAGACAGATTCTTAGGACAAGAGCAGAAATCTAGAATGCCAAAATATCATTAAGAATGGTCTCTAGCCCAGTTGCTAATATTATTCCCACTCTGAAACCTCTTGAGCTGGGCCTCCATAGTCCACATTGCTCTCAGCACTATTGCCTTTCAAGCTTGTACTAGAATGGCCTACTAAGCCTCCATCAAGGCATTTAACGTTCCTAGTTCAAAATCCCCAAACCTAATATATCCTCCAAAATCCAGCGTGGTCAGGCCTGTCGCCCTGGTACCAACTTTTCTGTCTTAGTTACTCCCTGAGTCTGGTCAAAGTCCAGCCTCTTTTGGGAAGCAAAACATGGAGAGAAGAAGGAGAGGGGGATTCCAAAAATGACCTGTAGAAACCTTTGCAAGACCTCAGGGTACTGGCTGGGGGGTGCTCACCTGAGGATAACCATATCAACCCTGCAGTTTCCAGCCAGTTTGAACCTTGGCTGCCCCTCCTACCTGGAAGGTGTCAGCAGTGAAGAGGGGGAATTGCTCTATCAAGTGTGACCTGGGGTTGGTGATGAATAGCAGAGATGGTAGGATCAGCTAGAATAACATGTCACATGGTGGGCTGCTTGCAGGAATGCTGGATTGGGTAACTGGCAAATTGAAAGGCTCCTTCATACTATAATGGTTAAAGAAAAAGGGAATTATCTCATGCCTTTCTTTTCGTCTATCAAGGTGTCAGCGTATGCTAATTACCTGGCAGAGGCTTCAACGGGAAGAGGAAAGAACAACTATTATATTTCAGAGAAAAGATTTATCTTGTGTTGTTGGCGCCAGTTGGAGGAAGAGGTGGGGTGGTAGGGGGGTCAGAGAGGCCGAGTGAGAGCTGTTGCTTGACTTGAATGGAGTCAGAAATGACTTTGAACTGAGCTTTCTCTCCTATGATTAGGAAGAAGAAGCCCTGTTGAGAGGGGCTTTGCACTGCATCGTGAATCAGGGAAGGATGCAGCATGGGCAGAGACCTGAGCGCCCAATGCTTGTGGGGAGGGCTCAGGTGGCCCAGCAGACCTGGAGGTTTGCAAGGGCTCCTCCACCCATCCACTGGTTGCACTAAAGGGCTATATGGGGTGGGGATAAGGGGTACAGGCTAAGGACCAGGGAGCTCTACTTTGGCATCCTGGCTCCACTTCTGGCTGCAATCTGTATCACATGACGCTATCATCCAGATCCTCAGTTTCCTGGCATGGGAAGGTGTGTAATACCTCCTCTCTGTGATGACTGTCAGAGCTGAGTGGGATCCTGTAAATGAAAGGCAGGGCAGCTTAACCAACAATAGCACCCATGATTAGAATTATTTGACACAGATTTTTTTTAAGCACCTACTGGAGTCCAGCATGCAGAAGGGAACAGGACACTGAGCTCTGCTTGCAAGGGGATCACCACAAATGGACGCCATGCATGTTCTTTGCTCCCACACCCTCAGGGTCCCAGAACAAGGACAAAGGGGACTCAGAAACTGGCAAAGGCTCTTAAGCCTCACACAGACCGTGTTTGGACCTGTTATGATGATAACAACAGTGACCTTGAACTGACTGCTTGATGTGCATGAACTCAAAGTGGAGCTTGTCTAGGGAAGTGATGGGGGCCAAAGGGTCATGGCAGGAAGGGACTTGGACGAGCCAAGCTACTGTTGCTGATGGTGAGCAGGGACTGGCTTTGAGAGGAGCCAAGATTTGGAGGCCAACACTGGTTGATTTCACATCTGGGGGGGGTGTCTTTTCCTCAGGGGTAATGAAGCCTTGGGATCTGATGAGATGGCTTCCATGTATTGACCTGGCTGCCTATGTTGAATGCCAGCTGTCTCACGCTCTTTTCTCCAGGATCAGCTGGGTGAGGAGTGAGGGAGCTGGAGAGAGAGGCAGGCTGGTCTGGGAGCAAGTGTACATACAGACTGTAATGGCCGAGATCTGAGTTCAAATCTTACCCTTCAGGAACACTCGTCACACAGTAGAGTCTACCGAGTCCGCGTTCCTAAAGGCTGGAGGTGATTTCTAAACTATGGCCATCTTTTCCAGCTCGATTTCATTCTATCCCGCCCCGTGGCCTGAAGTAGAACTAACTACTACGAGGATGGCTAAGAGCGGAAGGGAACAGGGTGCTACCAGGTGGGCTGTGTGACAAGCATAGGCTTTGAGCAGGTAATGGCTGTCAGAGACCAGCAAATCGCAGGTGTCTTGAGAACAACAAGAGTTACTCTCAGACACCAAAGAACAAACACGCAGCACAAGATGCTTTGCCGAAGCCGAGCTGTTTTGATCGTTCCTGGATGTGACACGCGTCACATGAGAAAGGCGAGCCTCTTGCACAGAAACTCCCTAATTGATAGCTGGTGGTTCCAGGAAGAGTGGCTGTGAGCTTGAAGGGGCTGGGTCCAGAGCAGCGCCCCTCACACTGCCCATCTCCCCCTCCGCCCCTGGCAAGCCTTCATCAACCCAGGCACTCAGAGTGGCATGGGGTAGGGGGTGAGGGAGGCTCACTACTCCAGATGCCCTGAGGTCCAGCCTCAGCCTCTACCTTTCCAGGCCCTTTCTTTCTGCCTCATTCCTGGAACCCAGGCTGTGTGCCAATCTAATTGAGCTTCTTGACTTGGCCAAATGCGCCAGGCTCTGTCTGGCCTTCAGGCCTTTGCTGTCTTCTCTGCCTTGGGTCCCTCTCCTGTCCTCCCTCCCATCCACCTGGCCAGCAATGACAACTTCGACTTAATAACAAATATAATAGCAGCTTATCTTTATTGAGCGCTTACTCTGGGCTAAGTGCTGCCCAAATGGTTTCTCGTATCTAAGTCTTACGACTTATAAGGAAAAAACAGTGACAGTTGACGCATCATACATTCTACTGTTGACCAGGTACTATTCTAAGAACATTGTGTGAATTAACTCCGTCCTTACAGCCCCATGATGGGAAAGTTGGCATCATTATTCTGATTTCACACGTAAGGAAACCGAGTCACAAAGAGGCCAAGCAACTTGTCCAAAGTCACCAGCTCAAAGTAGCAGAGTTCACACTGCAGCTTGACCCAGAGCTGAAGTTTGTCATGGCCATCTCATCGGCCTCTACCACCACCTCCCTCTACAGCACTGGGTGAGGGCCTCTACTGACGTCTTGTGGAGATCATTCGTGTATCCTCTGGGCCTGAAATGCCTGACATCGGGGACAGGCTAGCCCAGCACTTCAGTTTCAAATCCTAGCCCAGCACCTGGCATGCAGCCAGGCTCATGTGTGCAGAAAGCCAGTCTGAATCCTGCAGGAGCAGTCTTTCTCTGGGTTTCCCCTTTCAATCACAGGACTACGAAATGGAAAAAAAAAATGCAATTGCATAAAATCTAGGTTCTCATTTTTGCATATATCTAAGTTTTGTTGTTATTTTGAGACAAGATCTCACTATGTATCCCTGGCTGGCCTGAAGCTCTATCTTCCAAGTTATGGGATTAGAGTCATATATCACCATACACGGCTTTGGGTTTTTTATTTTTTTATTTTTTTTTTTGGTGGGTTTTTGCTGTTGTTGTCTTTTTGATGCACCCATCTGAATTGCTACAGAACATGCAGATGGTAAAACTTTTGCAGAATAAGATCAATCCTATAGCAAAATGAGGAAGCGCCAGGGTGCAGGCAGCCACTTCCTGGCACTCCTGCCCCCTTTTGAGATATGGGACTGGGTGCAGAACAGGAGCCTGGCACCAACTCTCTGTTATGGCAGATCTGAACTTAGGGTTCTTGTGAGAACATTCAGGTGGGTGTCACCATATTTATTCTCTGCCCAACCTTGGCCACATGTTCAAAGGGTTAAATTTCTGTCGGAGGACCTGAGAGCCAGAGGGGACAGAAGAGTGTGGTGGGCTCTGCTCTCCTTCCAAACACGGTTTCTGGACTTAAACCACCACACTTTTGCTTCTTGAGCAAGCTCCTTTTTGGTGTGCTTTGTTTTGCGTTCTTGAGACAGTCTTACTATGTAACCCAGAACTCCCTATATAACCCTAACTTGAAGCAATCCTCCTGTCTCTGCCTTCAGATTGCTGGGATCACAAACGTGAGCCACTATGCTTCAGCTTAATTAAACTCTTCCCCCAGAGTTGATTTTCCCTCTGCCAAACTCAGTGTTGTTGGCTAATGTTTTTGCTTTCTATGGTGCTGCCAAAAGAATGGGCAGCTCCAAGCGTAAGTGAGGGCCTGGCCCAGAAAGGGCCACTGTGTTCTCTCTACCACTCTGGAAGAGGTGGTCTTGGACAGGGCTGGGCCCCCTGCTGGCCCTTCCCCTGTGGTTCTAACGAGCAGGCAGGAGCCTCAGCCTGCGCTCAGCCTGTGAGCCAGTGACAGCTGAGGGTGAGGTTCTGACAGCCTTCATGGCTGCCCCGCCCCCCAGGTGCACAGCCTGCCCGCTCAGGCTGGGAGGTGTGAGTGCCTTCCTTTCCTCACCAATAAAATGTAGATAATGATAATACCTTCCTCCCAGGCCTGCGGTGAAGATCAGATGTGAGGACGCCGGGAAAAGCGACTTACATGCTATAAAAGATTCTGACAAATGCTCATTATTTCTTCCTATTCTTCTCCTGGAATTTATCAAACACTTTATGAGCCCTGGAGGTGTTTTTTTTTTTTTCTTTTTTCATCCCTTCTATCTTGCGTGGATTTCTCTGGGCCACAATTCTCCTGTCCTTTCCTGCTGTACCATAGAGAAGCAGGGGTAGTGCAATGGTTAGGGAGCGACAGGCTGGCATGAGTTTGAATCCTGGATCGATATCTTTCTAGGCCCGATGCAGAGCAAGGAGCACAACCTCTGTGAGCTCTCTTAGCTTTCCCCTGTATAAAATGGGTATAAAAATTGAGCTTAAGCATAGAGTTGATAAGGGGACTGAGATGATTTGTGTAAAACTCAGTACTGGGCCTGCAACAAGTTCAGGCAACGTCTGCTATACTGTGCCGTTGGGTACTCTCTCCGTCAGGCATGGCTACCCTCTTTGAGTGGTCGGACGAGTGAAAATAGACCTTGGACACAATTTTCACAGGCTTCCTTGTCTTCATGTGCAGAAGGGGGTATATTCATTCATTTAGCAAATCCTTTCTGAGTATCTTCTTGGTGCTGGGTACTCCTGGGGCAATAGGAAGTCTAGCTTGTAGTCCCTTGCACTGGGGAACCCCACATTGCAGTGGGACAAATATTCATTCATTCATTCATTCATTCATTCATTCATTTATTCAGTGCTCAATTCTCATCCATTTGCAGGGTCTATAAAGCTCTGTGCTGGTCTTTGAAATAGAAAGCTGGGGGTGGGGCAGGGAAGGAGAGAAACAAGATCTGGTTAAGGTCCCTTGAAGCCTCGGCTCTCCGTGACATGTCTTCCTACTTCCTGTTGCTTGGCCTCAGTCTCCCCGTTTGAATGCTAAAGGGTCACTCAAGCTGATCCCCAGTCTCCTGGACCACACCAACGTTCCAGGTTTCTGAGCCAGGACAGACAAATGACGAGTGACACCCCGTCTCTGCTCCCGGCCCACACGCTCACTTGGGTCTTGGGCATCGATCGGCTAGGAGCTCATTAGCGGCCGCACAGCCGTCGCCGCATGTCACAGGCTCTTAAAGTCTCCATTACTGAGGGACCTCACTCCTCTGTATTTTTAGCCTGCATCTGGAGGAGATGGCTGGCATCTCCTGCAGTTACACATTAGGTTCAGTGTTTTCGACAGCTTCTCAGGCCTCTGGGCGCCTGGGTGGAGGTGGGGGCCCCAGATCTGCTCCTGGAAAAAAATAGTGGGAGGTGGGGAGTCAGGGGTCCTTTCCTCTCCCATAAAACCCCAGCCTACCCCTATAGGACCACCTTCCATATATGACAGAGTAGAGACGACTCCCACGCTTCCAGGACACTGACAGCTCTTTGGATATGCAAGAATGAGGGCAGGTGATGCCCACTTAGGAATAAAACCCAGGCCAGTCAGATGTCCCCAAGGATCAGTCACCATCTCTAGTTACAGACAGGTAGAGCGAAGCTTTGCAGAAGCCACCCAGCATGTCGTCATGTCTCACAGTCAGATCAGGGTTCTGTCTGCCTGTGGGGGACTGAGCCCAGCCCTGAGAGCTCGGGGGGCCTCTGTCAGTATGTAAGGGCTGCATTTCCCAGACCCCAGAGGGCAGGAAAGGATGCTTTGCAGCCAATGACTCAGAGAGCAGTGGGACCTGTGAGAAACAGAGCATCGCTTGCTTGGGAAGCTAGGGAGGTTAGGAGGAACCATGAGGAGGAGATCCCTCCTTCGGTTGAGGAGGGGCCAGTCCCCAGCCTGAAATAGGAACAGAGCTGTGACCATGTCGAGCCTGGACTTCAGAAGAACACAGACTCTGTCAGAGACTAGATACACCCCCACACCCCTCCCCCCCCCCCACACTAGCCATGTAATCAACTCACTGGCAAAATAAGATGACAAGATAACATATCAGATTCTTCTGCCCCAGCCCCAGTGTACCAGATACGCTCCTTGTGTTTCCTCGCCGGATTAGTGATCTTCCTGTGAAGGTGGGAGCTCTGATGGCTGTTCTCGTCTTACAGATGAAGGAAGTGGAGCTCAGAGAGGCCAAGCAAGTCACCCATGCTCACACAGCTGAAAAGCACCAGAGTTTCTATCCAGAGGGCCAGCGAATCCTTTGCTGTACCAAAGCCAAGGAAATAAATAAGGTGAGTTACCCAGCAGTGGCTTTTTTTGCTGATGATAAAGCGAGAAGACCGGGCTGGAGAGATGGCTCAGAGGTTAAGAGCACTGGCTCTTCTTCCAGAGGTTCTGAGTTCAATTCCCAGCACCCACATGGTGGCTCACAACCATCTATAATGAGATCGGGTGCCCTCTTCTGGCGTGCAGACATACATGCAGGCAGAACACTGTGTACACAATAAAAAAAAATGAATCTTTAAAAAACAAAAAGTGAGAAGACCATAACATTGTGAGGGGTGTGGAGTTTCTACATGAGGCAAATTATCTACTTCCCTCTGGGCTTCGATCAGGGGCTGGGTTGAAATCGGGAGGAGTTAGCCTGGCATGGTGTTGCATGCCTTTAATCCCAGCACTCACCAGGCAGAAGCAGGAGGATCTTTATGTTCAAGGCCAGCCTGGTCTACAGAAGTGAGTTCTAGGACAGCCAGAGCTACACAGAGAAACCCTGTCTCAAAAAAGAAATGGGGAGGGACGAGTCTCACATTACACACTCGCTCTGAGCTCCACTCAACTGACAAGATGATGAATGATAATAACAGAAAACATAGCTGGAACATTTCCCCAGAGCCAGGAGTACTGCCTGTGGTGCTTCATTTAATCCTCATCCCACCTCTGTGAGGTCTATCCTTAAATGAATATGGAAACGGAGCTCAGAATGGCCGAGCAATCTGCCTAAAGCTGCACAGCGAATAGGAAGCGAAGGTGGGATTTGAAATGTAGTATGCCTGACTTTGGGGTGTCAGTCAGTCCTAGAGGCCTGTTTGGAGAAGTGGGAACTTGGGAGGCCCTTAGTCGGACAGGGGCAGAGGAGGGGCTCCATGCTTCCAGGAAGCACTTAGCATTTTCCCACCATCACCGTGATGCTAACAGCTTCCTGATATTCAGGTTCAGGGAACTGCTTGCCTCTCCTGGTGTCTTTTCACTCCATCTATCATATTTCTCCCTCCTCACTCCTCCCCACTCCCCTCCCCCCCAGTGCCCTAGAGCTTCAGCACAGAATGCCCCCCAAAGGAGTAGGGGAAGAGTCTGCCACACCTTTGTGCATCTGGAGGGGCCAAGAGCAGCAATGGGGGTCGCCAAGCACAGACACCTGGGAACTTCTGAGCCCCGGCGTCATCTCTGTAATCACCAGATAGACACTGTGTGCCTATTTGGTGTTAGGCACCATCAAGGGCACGGTTGCCAAACACTGTCGTGTTCTGCTGAAATCCACTGGTGCACCATCCATCCATAGACGCACACAGTCCCATGGCCAAGCCGGGGATGTTGTGGCAAGCAAGGCAGAAGTGACTTCTAAACCCAGACCAGAATGACAAACGGGAATGGCCTGCTATGGGGTGGGGAAGGGGGACAGAAGGAAAGTGTACCAACACACAGTATGATACGATTCTAACATTAACACAATCAAAGGGGCTAGAGAGACGGCTCGGTGATTAAGAGCGTCGGCTGCTCTTCCAGAGGACCTGGGTTCCCAGCAGCCACACGTCAGTTCACAACTGTCTGTAACTCCAGTTCCAGGAGATCTGACACCCTTTCCTGACCTCCATGGGCCCCAGGCTTGCATGTGGCACATAGACACGTATGGGAGCAAAACACCACACACATCAATAAACCTAAACAAACAAAACAAAAAAACCTGAACAAGAGCACTCAGAGCCTCTGTTCACTTCGTCAACCCATTTCTCTGAAGCAGACGGAGAGTACTTATTCCTGGAACTTTCACTGGAGGGTGACCCATGAACTGGGCCTTGAGGGATGAGTGAGAGCTTTCTGGGGAGAGAAGAGGGAGAGGACCATGCAAGAGAAAAACCCATGAGCAAAGGATGTGGCTAGAGATTTGATGGGATGCTAGCCCTGGGCTAGATCTTTGCCTCTCTAGCTAACCTTGATATTTTATATTTTTTTGAGCATGTCTCATCTGTTAATAAGGATTCAGATAGGAGTGCAGAGATCAATGGATGGCTGAGGACCCTTTGAGGTACTCTCTGGAGCAAATGCTGGGCTTGGGCAGTTCCTTACTTCTTCAGACAGTCCGTTTCTCACACATGTGCTTTCCTGGTGATGCCTTCTCCAAAGATGCGAGGGCTCCCTCCAGAGCCCAGGTGGCGGCAGTCAGTCTATGTTGTCCCCGCTGATTGTGACAGGAGGTACCCCGCTCCACTTTCAGCAGCCGTGACATATTGGGGGTGTGGCTTCTCCCTGGTTTGAGGAACAGGGCCTCTGGCCTCCCCAGAGCAGAGCCCTAGCCCTGAGATCATCTGTGTGATCACTGAACAAGGAGCCTGAAGTTTGCCTTGTGGGTTGATTGGATTAGCATTTTGGAAGAGTCCCCTTCTAGTGAAGTATATTAACGATTCATTCCGGCTGGTCTTTCACCCAGGGCGGGCTCTTTGTAAAGTGCCTCAGATTTCCTAGGAATCCTCAGAGACACTTTGACATTCTGATTGTCACTGCCAACGTGGGCTGCGAAGAAATTAATTGACATGGATGAAACCCTCAATTTCCAAGGGCTGTGTAATAAAATAAAGGTTATTGTATTATTGCAGATTCCACTACTAATGAAAAAGGGCTAAAGACCGTAATCACAATATGGCATGTTTAGTGGGGCTTTGATTTCCACAGGCAACCATCCTGAACTATAGAGACTAAGAAGAGTGATAGTAATTATTTATTGAAAAGTTACATATGCCGGGCACTTTACCAAACGGTCTATGCGTTATCTATTCCCACAAATAAACCAGTGAAGGAGGTGCTGTCCATCTCTGAGGCCTGAAGAAATGGAATGAATGTGGCAGGAAAGTATAGGCTAGAGCAGATACCCTTGTGGATAAAGCACTCTGCTCTTAGATGTGGGGGAATATTGAAAGATCTGGGCAGGCAGGGGTAGCCAATTAGCCAAGTGCAGGGCGTTCTAGGTGGCAAAGTGTTAGGTGAGTTTGTGTGTATTTTCTAGACTTGAGAAAACATCTTCATCTTTCCCCCTCAGACCCCAAGAGTTTCATTCGTCTGTCTCCTCATCCATCCACACAAAAGAGACCATCCATTCATCGTCTACCCATGTACCCATCCATTTATCTATCTATAAATCTACTTGTCCATTGACCTGTCATCCACTCATCTATTAATGCACCCATTCATTTAGTTATGCATTCATGTATTCATTTACTTAGTCAAATCAACAGTGTCTCTGATTAATTCCCAGCACCTGTCATGGAGGTGAGTGTCCACTGTGGTCTGGATGTCTGCCACTTAGAAGGTGGGAGAGAAGCAACAGAGAAAAAAAGCTTGGAGGAACAGTGTCAGCTCCGTAATTTGTAGAATTTCTCCAACTTTCTCATCTCTGGTCTCCCTACGTGGATAATGTGGATAACATTTGCATGACATTGTGAATTAAAAGGCAACAAATTTAAAAAATGTTTTGCAAGCCAGGTGGGGGTGTCGCATGCCTTTAATCCCAGCACTCAGGAGCCATTAGGCAGGCATATCTCTGTGAGTTCTAGGCCAGCCCGATCTACAGAGCAAGTTACAGGACAGCCAAGGCTATTCAGATAAACCTTGTCTTGGAAAAAAAAAGAGCTTTGCATATGTTTATGTATCATCATCACTAATATCACTATCACCACCATCATCACCACCACCACCATCACCATCATCACCACCACCACCATCACCACCACCACCACCACCATCATCACCACCACCATCACCGTCATCACCACCACCACCATCATCACCGCCATCATTATTATCATCATTACTAATGCAGGATATTCTGGAAACTGAAATATCCTTAAGTTTGAGAAATCACATCTACCACAGAAATCCTGAATATGTTCAAATATGGAACTTGGTGAAATGAAATTCGATACTTCAAATCATGAGATTCCTCAATTTTACAACAGTCACATCTATTTTCTATGCTCTTGGTGGTCCGGTGTTGGGGAGCAGAACTGGAAAATGACTTGATAAAAGGACTGCTCCATCATGATATACCAGGTCTGCCATTTCCAGGAGAGTGGATAGAACTCTCCATGGGTCAATGTGATTGTTCAAGGGCTGGTCCCTGTGGGTTGCAAGGATAGATCGGGAGATAGAGCATGGAAATATGTTTCTGGAAACTCGGGAGAAGACGAACAATGCAGTTCCAGAATGAGCAGGATCCACAGGAAGTGTAGGCTGCGAAGACACTGTGCCTGTCAGCTTAGGTGAGTTTATGCTGTGGTAGCAAAAAGTCCCCTAGACTCAGATCCCTTTGACAAGGTTACATCTCCTTTGTGTGTCTCTCTTGGGTCAGCAGCTCTGTTCCAAATGTTCTTCACTTTGAAACCCAGGCCAAAGAAGAACACATTGGTTCTTTATAATTTTTATTATTTTTAATTTTTATTTATTTTGTGTGTGTGTGTGTGTGTGTGTGTGTGTGTGTGTGTGTGTGTGTACACGCGCCAGGGGGTGCACACATGCCACAGCATGCATATGGACATCAGAGAACAATTTCCACCATGTGGATGCTGGGATCAAATTCAGATAGCCAAGGTGGATACCAGGCACCTTTACCTGCTGGGCTGTCTCACCAACCCTGGCTAGTCTGGAACTTGAAGCAATCCTCTAGTCTCAGCCTCCTGAGTGCTGGGATTGTAGTGCCCAGTTATAGGCCAATCTTGAATTCATGATCTCCTGCCTCATCCTCTCTACAATTTTCATATTGGTATTATCTTATCGGTGTATCTACCAGGGCTAGCCACAGTGTTTTTGTTTGTTTTGGTTGTTGTTTGTTTTGAAAGAGGCCCTCACTGTGCAGCCCTGGTTAGCCTAGAACTTGCTATGTAGACCAGGCTGGCTTTGAACTCACAGAGATCCGTCGTCCTGTCTCCAGAGTGCTGAGATTAAACATATATGCCACCACGGCTGGTCCCCAGTGATTCCTAAAGCTTCGCCTCGCATTTTATTGGCCAAGCCTGACACCATGGGAGCAATATTCCGCCCACGTTTAGAGAGGACACCGAAGGAGGGACAGTGGATGTTTTGAATGGTGATCCAGTTTCCCTTAGACTGTAACTGCATGAGATGCCGCCTGGAACCTCAGAATGGCTTGGAGGAAGGACCTTTGCAGGCGGAGGCTGCAGCTCAGGTCACGCAGCTCTCCTGTGCCTTTGCTTCCTCCCCATCGACACTCACTGGCTCTGGGTACGTTTCTATCTGAGGAGTCTGCTTTTCTGTTTGCTGTTTCCTCAGCTTGCCATTTCCTCACGACTCTGCCTTCCTCTTTATGGTATCTTTGCCCTTTTTCTCTTTTTCCATTTTGCATGTGTATGTATATGTGGTGTGCTTAGTATGTATGTGCATGTCTGCTTTTGTGTGTGTGTGTGTGTGTGTGTGTGTGTGTGTGTGTGTTCCTAAGGTTAATGTCAAGTGTCTTCCTCAATTGCTTTCTATGCTGTACATTGAGGGAGGATCTCTCTTCAAATTTTTTTATTTTATTTTATGAGTATGTGTGTGTGGACATGCATGTATGTATGTATGCCATGTGTGTGTGGTGAGCTTGGAAGCCAGAAGGTGTTGGATGTGGCAGTTGTGAGCCATTTGATGTGGGTGCTGGGACCCAAATTCAGTGTCTGCAAGGGCAGTAAGTGCACTAGCTGCTGAGCCATCTCTCCAGACCTGAGGCAGGGTTTCTAACCCCCCCCCCCCCCACACAGCTTGCTCTTTCAGTTAGGCTGCCTAGCTAGCTTGGCCAGGAATTCCTTATTGCCATGTCTCCTGTTGGGATTACGGTTGTCTGCCATGCCCCCTGGCTTTATGGGTGGATCCAAATTCCAGTCCTCATGGTTGCCAGGCAAGCATTTTACCACTGTGCCCTTCTCCAGCCCCTCTTTTTTCTTATAACAGTTTACCTGATGGCCTATGCTATGAATTCAACAGAACTCTTCAGTTCAGGTACTAGAAGTCCAAACCAAACCTATGTAAAGAAAGACGGTAAGTTCATCCATTATATTTCTCATTGCTGTGACCAAGCACCCGGTGGGAAGCAACTTAATGGAGGGAGGGGCTTATTTGGCTCATGGTTTGAAAGGACAGCTCACCACATCAGGCAAGCGGATCTTGACTGTGTCAGCAGGACCATGAGGCTACTTGCTCACAACTGGGTGGACCCGAAAACAGACAGGACAGAAAGTCGGATTGGTTATAAAACCTCAAGGTCTGTCCCCGTGACCCACTTCCTCCTGGGAAGTTCTACCCCTTAAAGGTCCCACATCCTCTCCAAAAGCACCACCTGAGACAAGCATTGAGATGCTTTTCGGTAGCATCTCATGTTCAAACCAGAACAGAAAAGCTCTGGCTCACACATGAAGAGTCATGGGTAGAGCTGTCTGTCAGCGTGGCCCACTCTGTGAATCCCAGTGAGTCTCTGTTGTCTCATCCCCTCTTCCCACAGTGTGAACATCTATGTTGGGCATACTCTATCATCGCCTGATGGCCTGACTCCCAGTAGCCATCTCCCTCCTCTTCCATGGGGGCCAAATATTTCAGTTGGTAATATGGCCCTTCCCTGCAGCTAGGAATGGTTTAGATGTATATCCTGGCTAATGGACGTGAGTGAAGGTGATGTGTACACTTTTGTACTTCCTTTTCCTACTGCCTCTCTCTGGCTGCAGTGTGGCTGTGTGGACAAGGTGAGCTCATCCACAAAGCAGAAGGCACCCGAGCTCCTCAAGCTTGTGTAGGACAGAGCTACCACAAACACTTGGGAGAAAAAAATTAACTTTGTCTTGCCTAAAGTACTGCTGTGTGGGTCTTTGCTAAAAGAATCTCAATTAATTTTACTCTCCTTCACAAGCCCAGCATGGCTGTCCAGGGCTAAAATCTGCCAACTGAGTCCAGTGTAGTGGTGCAGGCCTAAAGTCCCAGGTAAGGAGGCTAAGGTGAGATTGTAGGTTCACAGTCAGCCTGGTCTACAATGAAGATTGTATCTTAAAAAAAAAAAAACCCAAAAAACAAAAAACAAAATCCAATAATAATAACAACAAAAAACAAAACAAAAACAAACAAATAAACAAAAACCCAACAACAAAAATCAGCTGACTGTCTGGCCTTGGATTGGGGCCCTGTGTCAGAATCTAGCACCTGAAAAGGGTGAAGGAACTATTCCTATAGAATACTGGGGTACCATCACCAGGAAAAAGGGGGGCTTGCCCAAGCGGCAGCAAAGCCCATTTAAGGGCCTCATTCCCCTTGTGTATTGCCTGATGAGATCCCTAAAGAGAAGATCTAAATTCTGAGTGTCCCAACTTGGCTTTTTCCTCTCCCTATGCACCAGAGGAGGCCTCTGGTCTTGTGCATCATCTGCTAGGTGCCTGGGAAGGAGGGAGATGGTGGCTGTGGTGGGCAGAGTCCTGTGTGGTTTGAGTGTCTTCAGAGCCGTGTGAGTCCCAGCTGCCATGAGTGGGTTTTGTGAGGTCTAGAGGGAACTAAGGAAGCAGCTAGTGTTTTAGTCCATTTGGGTTGCTACAACAAAACACCGTAACCCAAGAGGCTTATAAACAACAAAGTTGATTCTTCGAAATTCTGCAAACTGGGAAGGGCAAGATCAAGATGTTGATAAATTCAGTGTCTCCATAATATTCCTTTTGCCAGAGTCTATTTTCATGGTTCTTGAATGTATCTTCTCTCTGTCCTCACATGGAAGAAGGGCTAAGAAGCTCTCTGGAGTCTCTTTTAAGGGGCACCCATCCCATTCAAGAGAGCTGAACCCCTGTGATCTAATTGCCCCAAAGACTTTGCTTCTAGACCCCACTGCATAGATTTTTGTTGTTGTTGTTCATTTGTTTTGTTTTTGAGATAAGGTCTCCGGTAGCCCAGACTGGCATGGAACTCCTTCTGTAGATGAGAATTCCCCTGAACTTCTGATCCATTCCCCTGTCTCCACCACCCAGGTTTAATGTAGTGCTAAGGACTGAACCTGGAGCTCTGTACATGCTAGACAGGCTCTCCACCAACAGAGCTGGTTTCTTAGCCCTTGATTTTCAATACATGAATTTTGGAGGTGTTCTTGGTCAGGATTTGACACAACCTAGAGTCACCTGAGAAAAGAGCCTCATGGAGGAATTATTTAGATTTGGCTGTCCTGCAGTCATGTCTGTGGGAGGATTGTCTAGTTAACTGATGTAGAAGGACCTAGCCCATTGGGAAACACCATTCCATGGACAGGAGGTACTGAACTATGTAAGACAGGAGAAAGCTGGATGAGAACGGCAGACAGGCGGCATGGGTGCATTCGTTTCTCTCTGCTCTTGACGGCCCATGTGATGTGATAGCTGTGTAAATCCCTGACTTGACTTCCCCGAAATGATGGACGGTAACTTGAGACTGTAAGTCAAATAAACCCTTCCTCCTCGGTGTTGCTTTAGGTCAGGGCATTTGTCAGAGCAACGTATGAACAGCAACAGGAGGCGAACAAACGTTCAGACAACAGCAACTGGGGAATGGCTGAGGGCAAAGAGGGTCTGGCTGGTGGCATCTGTATCTGTGCCCTCTGCCTGCATCCTCAGTCTGTCTCTGCCAGCGATCATCTCTGCGAAATGACACAAGGATCCTAGTTGGGTCATCTTTTCTGTGCCAAAGGCAAGACAAGTCCTTTAAATTTACTGCAAACACTCATTGGGGATGGACTAGAGTGTTTGTTAGCGGCAAACGCCAGTAAGTGTTGATAAATAAAGCCATTAAAAATGTGTTATGGCTCTGACACTTGGCGTAACATCTTTCCTCCTACTTTTCCCCATGTAACATTTACTTTAAATGGCCCCAGCCAAAAGCCAAGCACCAATAAAACTGGCCCATGTCTCCCAGAACATCTTCACTTGTGAAACACTAGAAGGTTCTGCACTCGGGCCGGGGGGGAGGGGGCAGCCACCCGGAGGCCCCACTCTTGTGTAAACTGCACATGTTGCACTTCCTGTGGTTGACGCCTAACTGTACATCACATTTGCAATTTTGAAGCTTCAATTGCTTAAAAATATTGTAACTGCTCCTCAAACAGGAAAATTGCATTTAGATTTCCCTCTGTGTTTAACCTTAGACTAGCAAGAGATGGTCTTCACATTTCCCCAGCAAATGAAATCATTTCTGGATTGAGATTGCTTAGGGATGGTTCCTATCATAAGAAAAAGAAAACCTAGGAACAAACACAGCCATATATTCTGCGCAGGCCTGTAATGCGGACAATAAATGATCGCTTTTGGCCTATACTCCTTGGCATGAAGGGCCGAGACAAGGAAAGACAGTCTTGAATATGAGGTTTAGTCACATCTGAACTGTTGCTGAGGGAATTGCAGCCTCCTGCACTCAATTTTCCTAGGGCCAGCCTCCTGCAAAATTGGCATTCCTTTAGCACTTTTCATATCAAAAATTCCTTCTTCCTGTAGAGGCTCAAAGGCTTTCAAACCATATCTTTCCCCTCAATCAAGCTTATAACTCATTCGTCCTAAAGTATGATTGCTTACCTCTTAAAGGGAACCAATAGAAATTGGGAAATAGTTTACTCGAAGGGAATAAGTGACATTGGAGAGATCCTATACAGTAATAGTCTATTAGGTGGCTGTTAAATGGAAGTCTTTTTCTGTCTACTCATAAGTCTGGTGACTGTTTTCTTTGGGTCTCAAGTAGCCCAGGCTGACCTCAAACTCAATATGTAGCCAGGGATGGCCTCGAACCTCTGATCCTCGTGCTTCCACCTCCCAAGCCCTGGGATAAGAGGCTTGCACCACCCCTTCGGGCTTATGTGCCACTCTGGATCAAACCCAGGGCCCTCCTGCCTACTAGGCAAACACTCTACCGATAGAGCTGCAGCACTACCCAGCCCATGAGACTAGTCTTAACTATGGCAAGTCTGCCTTTTCTCCCTTCCCTTCCTTATACCCTGTCGGCACACATCACTGAGGAGCCTCTGCTTTGAACAAGAGCTTCCTGTCACAGAGAGGACGATGCCCAAGAAGCAGCCGTCACAAGCATGTAGCTGCTGTGGGGATGTACTGTAGGAGTGCCCACTGCATGCCAGGGGCAGCCTGCCATGGACAGCATTTTCTTCTCAGCACCCCAGCCAGGTAGGTAGCACAGTTTCAAAGACAGAGGCAGCAATTTTTTCTCTTCCAGGTCACACATAGGAAGGCACGGTGCAGGGCTATCAGCACGGGCAGTTTGATTCCAGAGCCTTCTGTTCCAAGTGAGATTAGATTAAAATAAGCATATAGGGCAGGCTTTGAGGAGATTGTCTTTAATGTGCTCTGCACTACCAGAGAAGCTGTGATGAGGGGCAGGAAAGAGGGCCAGCCTCTTGCTGAGCAAGAGGAGCCTCGGGTGAGGGCAGCTGCAGTGGGTCACCCCACTCTTGCCCCCTTCCTCCTCAAAGCCCCCCTCCCCTTACCAGCAGACACCAGAAGCCAGCAGGCTGGCTGCGCCCCAGGCAGGCTCTGGTCAGGAAGAGGGAATCTTTTGTGAGCTGCAGGCCTGGTCTCTGTTAATGCCAATTAGCGTTTCTGCCTGCTTGGAGCTGCAGGGCCAGCAGGCTTCTGTGATCCTGGTGGCTAGGGGTTCTGGCCTAGAAACGCTCCCGATGTGGGACGAAAGTCAGAGAGTCTGAGGGGAGGGACTTCGTCATTGAAAGGAGAGGAAATGGGGTTTCACAGAAGCTCCACGGTGCCCTGCAGCCTCAAGAGCACAGCTCCCTGGGGCCAGAAAAAGAGAGAGAGAGAGAAAAAAAACAGCTGGCCTGCCTCCAGCTGCCCTAGCTGGCCTCTCTATGAACCAGGGTCTGGCTCCTGAGAGAGAAGGTGGAAAGAGGTTTCCCATGCTCCCAAATTTGTTGGAGACCTTGGGACAAAGCTCTTCTGGGACTTGAGCTATCTAAGCTTGTGGTGCAAGGAGCATCCACGGCAGAGTTCCCAGTCCTCAGGATCTGTGGTTGTCTGTCTGCATCAGCATAAATAATGACAACACACAACAGCTAGAGTGCTTAGGAAGTGCTGGGCCATGCTACACTCTCCCTGTTCATAGGCTGCCACTGGGCTGCCAGGAGGGCATGACTGAAGGACCCCAGGTTTCTGAGGCCCTGGCTTTGGCCCCATGTCAGCTTCCCATGTCCTTTCCTGACTGCCTGTTCCCTAAGCTGCTCTCTTGTAGCTTCTACCCGCTTCCTGTTGCCCTGACACCTGTCCCGTTTGCTCCCTTGTGGTTTCTTCTTGCCCTTTGCTCGCCACAGAGGCTGCCTGGCTGGCAAGGCCTCCAGCAGAGTCATTTTCCTTTCTCCCATTCCCAGCCCTCCCTGAGCTGGACCACATCGCCCTCGGCCTTCTGTGGGAGGACTGTCCCTTGTGTCCCGGGCAAAGCAAGCAGACACAGAGAGCCAGGATCTGGTCCCTGTCTGTCCCTTCCCTCTCTGCTGGCTTCAGCTCTAGGTAGTTAATAAGTTGTTCTTTTTTTTTACTTTATTTTTATTTTAGTGAGTCACCCAGGTGTTCCAAGGGAATAGTTTCCCAAAAACCCTGTCATTGCAGCTTCAAGGAAAACACTTGACCTTGCTAGCACCAAGCTTGTCCTACCCTTATCCCTAGGGGTGGTCCCCCTCTCTGCTCCCCTTCTCTAGGGGTGTGTGTGTGTGTGTGTGTGTGTGTGTGTATGTGTGTGCAAGCCAGAGGACAACCTTGAATGCCATCTTAAAGAATACCATCCACCCACTGAGATAGAGTCTCTCATTATCCTGGAGCTCACTGAGTAAGCTAGGCTGGCCAGCTAACGAAGTCTGTTTCTACCTCCCCAGTGGTGCTGGGATTACATGTGTGTGCCACTGGATTTGTATACGGATGCTGAGGATCAGACATGGGTCTTGATACTTGAGAAGCTAGTGTGTCATGAACAGAGACATCCCCCCAACCCCCTTCTCTCCCTTTCTTGAGATATGCTCTTACTACGCAGCCCAGGCTGCCTTTGAACTGTCAATATTCCCGCCTCTGCCTCCTAAGTTCTTTAGAACTGTAACCCGCCAGGCGGTGGTGGTGGTGCACACCTTTAATCCCAGCACTTGGGAGGCAAAGCCA
Organism: Peromyscus nudipes; assembly: GCA_902168325.1. Taxonomy (NCBI): domain Eukaryota; kingdom Metazoa; phylum Chordata; class Mammalia; order Rodentia; family Cricetidae; genus Peromyscus; species Peromyscus nudipes. Next base: position 16,203 of record CABHPH010155152.1, on the reverse strand, counting down.
GGTGGATCTCTTTGAGTTCGAGGCCAGCCTGGTCTACAGAGGGAGTTCCAGGAAAGGCACAAAGCTACACAGAGAAACCCTGTCTCCGAAAAACAAAAACAAAAACAAAAACAAAAAACAAAAAACAAAAAAACTAAGAACTGTACCCCATACTCATACCCAGCTCTAGCAAAGTCTTTCCAAGAAGCACATGTAGAGACAGAGACAAGGAGGTGGTATCTGCAGCTGGAAATCATCGGGCTTGGTCCATTTCTCTTTCTTGCACACCTCACTTTCTTCTTGGGGGTTCTGAAAACTCCCCAGGCTTTCTAACTGAGGAAACACAATTTTAAGGTTAGAGAGGACCTGAAGAGTGACAGAGGGCTCACACTGGCTTCTTGTGTCCCAGTCATAGCCTCCTCTGACACTTCAGGACAATACCTCAACCTAGAACACAAATGACTGTTTTGGTTTTTTTCTTTTTGGTGGGGGGGGGCAGGGGAGACAGAGTCTCACTATGTAGCTCGAGCTGTCCTGGAACTCACCATGTAGAGCAGGCTGGCCTCAAACTCACAGAAATCCGCCTACCTCTTCTTCCTCAGTGCTGAGATTAAGGGTGTGCGCCACCACACCTGGTTCAAATGACGATTTCCAACAAAAAAGTTTGCTCCCTCCCCAGAGCCTGAGGTGGGTAAGCAACTGTCACTTCCTGCTGTGCTGGCCACCTGCTGGCCAGCCAATGAAGTCCAAAGTCCATAAGTCTGGTTATTGTTTTGTTTTGTTTTTGAGACAGGGTCTCATGTAGCCCAGGCTGACTTCAAACTCAATCAATATGTAGCCAGGGATGACCTCGAACTTCTGATCCTCGTGCTTCCACCTCCCAAGTGCTGGGATAAGAGGCTTGCACCACCCCTTCCGGTACATGTGCCCCTCTCTGGATCAAACCCAGGCCCTCCTGCCTACTAGGCAAACACTGCCGATAGAGTTACAGTGCTACCCAGCCCATGGGACTAGTCTTAACTATGGCAAGTCTGCCTTTTCTCCCTTCCCTTCCTTGTATCCTGTCAGCAAACATCACTGAGGAGCAGACTTCACGCAGGGAGACTTGGGGACACTGCTGTGCTTTGTGGCAAGAGCTGAGAAAGGGCCTTAGGCTGCCGCACACTGAGGGGCTCATCAGCAGAAGAGGTTTTTCTGCTTGAGTTGAGATTGGATATCCTGGGCTCTGGTTGTACTTCAGCCAAAAATATGAATGCGGTTGGAGTGGGAGAATTCAGACTGTCATGTACAGCTCCTATGTGTTGAATAGAGTCACTGAAGTCTTTGTGGACAATGCTACAATTATTGCTGCTGAGGAAATGGAAGCTCAGAGGGGTTAAGTATGTGAAGAAAACACAGCAAGAAAAGAGCTAAGGGTTGAGTGGAAATCTGTCTAGCTCCAGAGCTCCAAGATTATATAACACTTCCTGGGCAGGACTCTTAGGACCACTTTCCACCCCCACCCCAAATATCTCCATTGCTTCAGCTGAACAGAGCCACTGCTGGGGTTCTGAGAGCAGGGAGCTAGGGTCCTTGAAGACCATCTTAAAGGACCTTATGATGTAGGAGCATAGAGATTGGGAAGGATCTATGGAACTTTCTTCCCATCCATTAGCTAATTTTTTCCCCACTGGAAGCTGGAAGAGGATGCTTTGCCAACAAAGGTATCACAAAAGCTTTTTGCCAGCCTGTCACCTATCACTCCCTGGGAAAGAGCAAAGAACAACAGTCTAAAAGCCAGGGGCCAGCCAGGTCGTGGGACCAATCATTGGGCTTAAGCCTACCCTTCTAGAGGGTGCTTGAGTTCTGCACTGGTCCCCACAGCCTAAGGCACACGGGAAGGTGGATGGTACTCACCGATTCCTTGGGGCATCCCCTGACTGCTCCAGCCAGCAAGAGCTCCAGCCTCCTGCCCTCATGGTTTACACAGTTGAACTGGACTCTGAAGATCTAGTGTCATGCATTAGTCTTATTTTCCCTGTTCGCTCATCAGCCTCTTGAGGGCAGGAGACCCTCACTTACTGTACTTGGTGAAGGGGTGTGCTTTCTTGGAACTCAGTCAATACCAGCTGGCTACTTGGAACCCTCTAGTTCAAGGACTGGCATGCATATGTGTATAGGCTTACTTGTGTCCATGTGTCTATATGATATATACGTCTGATATATACACAGGGTGCATGTGACCATATGCGTCAAAATACTTGTGCCATGTTCCTACATAATGTGATTGACCAGATATTAAGGACAAATTGAGTATGAAATAGATTGTCCAACCCCAGAGCTAGGAAAGAGACCATTGGAGGAGAAGTAACAAGATGTGGCAACATGTATCTGTAATCCCATCCCTACGGAACTAGAATAAAGAGGATCATGAATCTAAGGCTAGCCTGGGCTACATATGGAAACCCTATCTGAAAATTAACAGCCTTCAGCAAGTTAAAGCAGATGAAGTACCACGATTAGGGAGTACATGGCAGAGTCACAGCTTAGTCAGTCCAGGGAAAGGGATCAGGGAAGGGCTAACAAAGAAAGGGAAAATTGGCCAAGACTTGGAGTCTGCTGGGAATTGAACTGACCCCCGTACCCCAGGATGTGTTCATCTGACTCCTAACACATATGTGAACATGACCTTGTGTAGAAGTTGGGCCTTTGCAAATACCATCAACTTAAGATGAAGCCATGCTGAACGAGGGGACATCCTAATCCAACAACCAGTGTGTTTCTGGAAGGACATCTGGTCACAGACACAGAGTGACAAGAATGTCACATGACCAGAGAAGCAAGACTGAGGTGATAGTCTACCGGCTGAGGACACCCTGCATTGCAGTCTCCAGAAACTCCTGAAGGTCAGGGCCTCCGGTGACTGTTGCTGTTGGTTTTTACTCTTTTGGGGGGCCCACTACCCGGCTCCCAAATAAATCACTCACAGAGGCATATTCTTACTTATGAATGCCCGGTCTTAGCTTGGCTTGTTTCTTGCCAGCTTTTCTGAAATTATCCCATCTACCTTTTGCCTCTGGGCTTTTTTATTTTCTTACTTCTGTATATCTTACTTTCACTCTTACTCTGTGGCTGGCTGGGTGGCTGGGTGGCTGGGTGGCTGGCCCCTAGCATCCTCCTCTCCTTGTTCTCTTGCTCTTCTTTTCCTCCCAGATTTCTCCTCCTATCTATTCTCTCTGCCTGCCAGCCCTGCCTTTCCTTTCTCCTGCCTTGCTATTGGCCATTCAGTTCTTTAGTAGACCATCAGGTGTTTTAGACAGGCACAGTAACACAGCTTCACAGAGTTAAACAAATGCAACATAAACAAAAGTAACACACCTTAAAATTATATTCTACAACAGGTGACTGTTCCCTGCCTCCCCCTGTGAACTTAAGACAAGAGCTAGAACTTTCTTGAGACTCAGGCATAGAACAGACCTTTTCTCCAAAGCCCTCAGGAAGGAACGTACCCTGCTGACATGACCTCAGAGTTCTGGCCTCCAGAACTGTCAGTGAATAAATTCCCGTTGCCTTTAAACCACCTGATTGTGGTAATTTGTTATGGCAGCCCTGGGAAATGAAGCCAGAGGTGTCCTAGGAATCCACTGGGTGAGGAAAAAGAGGAAAGAATGATTCTGTCACAATGAACCAGCTGCACTGGGGCATGGAGGAATGAGAGCATACTGCAGAAGGTAACGGAAAGCTTAGTAGATCGGGAAAGTTTCCTGGGAGGTGGGGAAGGGGAATTACATGTTAGAGCCGGCGTATTTGTGTGTATGTTTTACAGGGCTGTGTGATTACATGAATGTGTGCCCATGCATGTACTTCCTGGAATTCCACTCTGCTTTTATGATTTCTGGTTTAGTATGCTCCTGCGTGGTTGGTGTGTGCTTTGACCTGGATGTGTGACTTGTATGCTAGGGCATTAATGTGGACAGTCTACAAGTCTGTGCATTGAATTCAAAGCAGCCATAGGGAGACTGGAGCAGGGACAGCCCTGTTTCTCTGTTTGCATTCTTGGTGCACACTGTAAATACGCCTGGCCAGAGTATGTAACAACAGGCAGAAGGCAGGGGTCAGGACTTATCTGTTCTGGCTCAAGAAGATGAGACAGGGCAGGAGGCCTGTGAGGAACAGAGGTGTTCTGTTCTTGGACTGGAAAAATGGCCCAACAGTTAAATGCATGCAGAGGATCTCTTGCAAAAGGCCAGGGTTCAGTTCCATATGTGCTTGCAACATCCTTCAACTCCAGTTCTAGAGGATCGAATGCCTTCTTGCCTCCTTGGACTCCTGCAGGTATGTGGTACACATATATATTCATGCAGCTTCACACACATACACATAAATTTAAAACAAAACAAAAAAAGTGCTTAGTTCTTGAGATTGGCAGGTGGCCTTAAGTATGGTTATGGTCCCTTTTGCACCTTGGTCCAGCCTCACTGGCACAGCTCCTGAAGAGTCCTCAAAACTCAGTTTACACAGGGGCAGGAGAGATGGCTCAGTGGTTAAAAGCATATATTGCTCTTGCAGAGGATCTGAGTTTTGTTCCTGGCCTCCACGTCAGGCCCCTCATAGTTGCCTATAGCTCCAGCTACAGGGTTATATGACCCTTTCCTGGGCTTTTTGGGCACTTGTGCACGAGCGCATGCACTACAAGTAATTAAAAAAATAAAATGATCTGTAAGAATAACTGAATTTATAAAAGCACACTGTGGTTTGGTCAAATCCCCACCTGCCTGGGAATCTCTTAGAGGAGCCCCACTCCTTGGAGAAAGGTTACAGCTGAGGGCAGGAACCAGGGGAAGAACCACCCAATCCCAGCTCCTGCAGAAGGTTGCATATGTATATGCTTTTTTTCTGGGGACATCCCAACCAGCGATTTCTGTGAAATCTAAGAACCACTTCTGTGCTACAGGCTGACATTGAGAGCTTGAGTGTGTGCATGTTGTGTGCAGGTGTGTGCAAGCATGCGGAACTTCCAACCTGCTTCCTCTTCGAGAATATGGTTAGATCAGGATGTCAAGTGCAGCCTCAGGCCCTGCCAGCTGCTGCCATGGTCGGATTGCAGGGGGCTGTCCTTGATGGGGCCGGTAGAACAGACAGAGCCTGTGGTAAGGACAGGAAGAGAGGCGGAGGCTGCTGCTTTGAGGGGAGGGGCGGCTCCCCTGGCTTGGCGCTCTCTGAGATCAGCCTTTGACAGACACTTGGACTGAGATCGTTTCAGGCAGGAGCAAGTCTTGAATTTGGAGCTGGGATGGACAGGTAGGATGAGGATGAGAGGAGAGTGCACGCAGCACTGTGAGGGAAGAGCCAGGACTTTTCAGCACCTTGGCCAGTACCCTCGGGTTCCTGGGGAGCCAAGCAGTCCGCCAATTTCCAGATGCCTGGTCTGGGGCAGGCCTCTGGGTGCAGTGGAGATGCTGAGGATAGGGAAAGGCACCCCTAAATCTTACCCGGGGGCTTTATTGGGGTTATAGAAGCTCTTGAGAAGCTGGATGTGGAAGAGGGTCCCTGATAAGTAAATAGAGGTAAGCCCCCCAAGAATGAGGAAAGTGGACCTTCTGGGGCTCAGATCTGGGAAGGAAGAAAAGCAGCTTGCAGGTGGGAGGTCGTCCATGCTGGGGCTGTATTTCTTTGTCCTCTGTGTCAGGCACGGGGCCAAGCATTCTGGGCTTTAGCACGTTCCACCCCTGGATAACTGAACTCTATTGTTCCTTTGGGAAGCGGTCCAGGAGCAGGGGCCACTCCTGTAGCTACTCCTTGAGGCTTCTCCCATGTCCTTTCTTGCTGCTGCCTGCTACGTTCCTGTGCCTGCCTGCTGCTGCCACAGCCCTGCCCTTTGTAGCCCCATTACAGCCAGCAAGACTTCACTGCCGCCACTGCAGGGATGCTCCTCGGCCTCCCAGACCCCGTGGCTCTCTTCCTTCCAAAGAACTTTTTAAGAGCAATTAATCAACCTTATCACACCCTTTCTATGGAGTCCTGCACAGGGAGGAATGCAGAAAAAAAAAACATCCTGCTCCTAGAAGCCAGTCATGTGGATATGTGGGGTACCCAGGCAGCTGGTTGACAAATTCTTCCCTGGGGACCACCACGTCTTCCAGCTTTGGAAGTGACTGCAGCATGAGCCTGACCCAGGAGGAAAAGTGGGGACACTCTGCTTGCTCTCAGCCTTGCCCATTTTCTAACTCCCTTCATCATCCACTCCCTTCAGTTACTTCAAGTTTGTTCTCCCAATCCTTCCTTAGGCAACTTCTTGGGTCAAGGGTCATGTGCAAAGGATTTGGAGATGAATACCCATGAGTGTAGAGAAGGACAACCTCCATGAGTGACAGTCTTTCCCTTGCACATGGGGCCCACCATTTTGCAGCAGCCAATGACATGGACAAATAATGTGTCTGAATGCAAATGGGTCCAGTCCATCCAGCAGCACACAGTCCTTTGGACAATCTAGTCTAGGCTCTGATGTTTTGGTTTTCAGAGAGTAGCACATCAAATAAGGGGGCCCTGGGTGAGAGGAATCCTAGGGCCATCTTAGCTGGTCCTGATGCCAGTAGATGGAGCCCCACCACCATTCTGCTCTAGCATCCATGCTGGGTCTGGGGATGTCCCTAGTGGGTAATATGGTAGCTAAGGAGAAGCAGAGCCTAGGCTAGAACCTAGAGAAAGAAGACTGGGACAAAATGAGACATTAACTATGCACCAGCTGGTGACAGTTCCTACCCTAGATACCCTCTAAAAACGAACTCATATTACCCATAAGCTCTTTAAAAAAAAAAAACACTTTTATTTAATGTGTGTGTGCCATGTGTGCTGTTGCTCATGGAAGCCAGAAGAGAGCATTGGAGTTCCAGGCAGTTGTGAGCCACCTGCTGAGGGTGTGAGAACTGACTCAGGTGCCCTGAAAGAGCAGCAAGCACTCTTTATTTTATTTTTTATTTTTTTTTAAAGATTTATTATGTATACAGTGTTCTGCCTGCATGCCAGAAGAGGGCGCCAGATCTCATTACAGATGGTTGGGAGCCACCATGTGGTTGCTGAGAATTGAACTCAGGTCCTCTGCTAGAACAGCCAGTGCTCTTAACCACTGAGTCATCTCTCCAGCCTGCAGCAAGCATTCTTAACCACAGAGCCATCCATCTTTCCAGCCCCCTCTCCCACCCAAGAGTTCTTAAGGGAACTGAAGTTTAACAAAATGAAGCTTACAAAGCCAGTCCTGGACCAAGTTGGGAGGGGTTTGGGATTTGTTTGTTTGTTTGGTTGATTGGTTGGTTTTTTGTGGGGGGAGGGGTCAAGACAAAGTTTCTATGTGTAGCTTTGGAGCCTGTCCTGGAACTAGCTTTGTAGACTAGGCTGGCCTTGAACTCACAGAGATCCACCTGCCTCTGCCTCCCAAGTGCTGGGATTAAAGGCGTGCGCCACCACTGCCCGGCTTGTTTTGTTTTTAATCTTAGCAAAAATTTAAATGTGAGTCAAATAGCACCATTCCCTGCTTACATTGCTCACACAGCTTCCCAGTGCCGTTAAGAAGAATCCCTTTTCCTTTCCATGCTCAGCAAGTCCACGCAGCTCTCTAACCTCAGCCCCTCCTGCTCTATCACCCATTCCACACGGCTGGTGGCCTCCTTTCGGATCCTCAGCGCACATGCTCCCTCTCTTCTCAAGGCCCTTGCCCTCACTACACTGCTGCTTTACGCACTTTTCCTCCAAATCTCCACTGGGCAGCTTCTCATTTTTCAGGTCAAATGCCACCTCCTCAGAGAGGCCTTTCCCTACTGACGCGGCACCAGTGGCCTCCCTCCTTTCGCCCCAATTTATTTTCTTCACAGCAATTAAAATTATTTATTCCTCACCTTAATCATCGGCTGTCTTGTAGCTAGAGCAGAAGTTCCTTCAGGGAAGAAACCTTGTTTGTTCACCATGGTATTCCCAGGGCTTGGTGCTTAATAAGTGTTCAATAAATGTTTGATAAGTGAGTGGTCTCTGAAAAGCTTCAGGGGCCTCAAGAGCGACATGGCGATGGGGGTGAGGAACAGGGTATGGAGAGAACTCAGCCAGTGGGCCGTGGAGTACACTGCAGCCTGATCACTGGGCAGCTGAGCTGTCCGTCTGTCCATGAGGTAGCCTGGCCTCCCTTGCTGAATGGAGAATGTATGTGGACACACTTCCTCAGACACTGCATGAAGTCAGGTGGAAGGGATGAAGTTGCCCGGTGTTGCTGAATCAGAGATGAGTGCCCTTGGGCCCCCCCAGGTGTCCCCCAGCCTTTCCAGATTTGGGGTGAGGTTCGGGGAAGCTCTGGGGCCTGCTTTGCCTGCCCTCAGGGTTGCAGCAGGCATCGCCCGGAGGAGGGGGAGGCTGCTGCTCAAGGAACCTGATCTTTTGCATTTGCTGACATTCTTAGATTTGGCATTTACAACCTCAGGGTTCTATTCCAAGGAGGCCTTTTGCATTTGATGTAAATATTATGGTGATGAGAGGTGACACAGAGAAACCCTGTAGGAAATCGAAATCCACCCCCACCAGGCTGGGAGCCTCTCCCGCTGCCTCTTTGGGTTGGTATGCAGTGGACTGATTCCTCCCAGGTCTTGGGTTAATCCAGAAGAGCCCCCTCCACCCATAGGCAGCAGGGTCTGGGAGCTGCACATTAGTTATTTTTCCAATTTGTAGAACCACATTCATCCATCAATGTGGGAAGCAATCAGGGTAAGTCCTGAGCCAAATGGTGCTACAGCTATTCTTTGGTGGTGGTGGTGGTGGTGGGGTGTTGATTTCCAGAGGAAGGGTGGGAAGTCTTTAGCTGGACAGGAATGGAAATGAAGGCTCCTATCCCTGGGGTGTTCCCTAAGTCAGCTGCTGTCCCATCTACTTCTTCAGTGACTACCAGTTCAAATTGTCTCCCAGCAGTTTACCTTGGATTTACATGTCTATGCTAAGTATTGGGGCCCTCTGGCAACTGCAGTGTTTCTTAGTGACAGTTCTCTTCCTAAACAATCTGGAAGATGATGCACACGGACGCGCGAATGTGCGCACACACACACACACACACACACACACACACACACACACACATGCTTTCAGCAGGGTGCTGGGACTGGAGGTGGTCTGAGGATCCAGGAAAGCAGCAGGGCCTTTACACTGATAGTTCTTTGATACGCTGTGTGTCCAGTGACAACGTGCCGATCTCTCTGAGCTCTGGTCTCCATATCCTTCAAATGGGGAAGATATTGTCATGGGATTATATGAGGATCCCATAGAGTTATGTGCCCAGCCCTTGGCATGAGTGACTGATCAGAAAGTGGAGCAGTAATGATCAGATACAGAGGGCTTGGCAGGGACAGTGTGGACCAGGGGCCAGCCACTGCTCTGGAAGCCCATCATTTACAGCTCCTCTTCCTGCTGTGCCATGAGCCCTGCCTGAACACTGGTGAGACACCCAGTTGATAAACTGGTTGTTGGATCAGTAAGCTAGAACAGCCAAGCTGCTATTCTGCAGCCAGAGACAGGAGTTCAAATCCCAGTGAGGTATCAGACAGCCAACTTTTCAAAGTTTTGATTTCTTCATTTCGAAGAAGGAAGTGAATTTTACAAAGATTAAATGGGAAAGTGCTTGGCATTTATCAGGCCCTTTCTGAACATCACTGTAAAAGGTTTTATGTTGTAATAGGAAAGATCTAGGATTTGAGATCAAGAGATCTAGGTTAAATCTACCTCCATCTCTTATTTACTGTCCTACCTCCATCTCTTATTTACTGTGCTATCTTTAGCCAATTATTGCACCTCTAGTTCCCAATCTATAGAAAAAACCATGTCAAATGGAACACCAAGACTCACACTTGTCATCCCAGCACTTAGCAGGTCAAGGCAGGGAGGGTGCAAAGAGTTTCAGGCTTGCCTGGGCAACAGGGTGAGACTCAGTCTCAAAAACAACCAACCAACCAAAAAAAAAATACAGAAAGAAAGCACGCAGGAGTGTAATATCATCTGGTTTTAAGTTGCCATGAAGAAAACTGAGAGTTTGCCATGAAGAAGATGCTTAATGCCTATATAATGAGTAACAACAGTGAAAAGATTTAGGGTCTGGATTGAGAGAACTTGGTTAGATTGCCTGGGTTTGTTATTTGCTTTGTGCATGACTTGGGACAAGTGGCTTCACCTCTGTGAACCTTGAATTCTCTTGCTATAAAATAGGATAATATATATCCCCCAGCATTATTGTAGAATTAAATTAGACAGTTAATATTAAAACACCTCGTAAAACATAGGACGTTGTGTTCACTCTAGTTTAACATTACTTGGAAGAAAGCTCTGGGCAAGGAGCTGCAAGGGCTTCAAAGTTCTGTTCCTAGATGACCTATGATAGCTATGGGGAGAGAAGGCACAGAGCAAAGGGCTGAGCTCCATGGAGATCTCCCTCCATTCACTAATTGCATACATGTTTACAGGGTGTCTTCCAAACTCGAGGTATGGAAGGTCTACTAGAGATTTTAGGTTAGGTCTGGCAGAGGAGCTAGAAGGCCAAAGTCAGGCTTCTAGATTTACCGTCCTGTGGGTAAAGGTCTCTGAGAGCTCATATGCTTGTGGGTTACCTTGTGCTGACTTCTGGCCAGCTGAGTAGCTTCGCTCAGTCACCTCTGAGGCCAGGGGATGCAGGGACAATTGTGAGACCATTTGAATCAGCTATTTAGTGGGTGGTCTCTCCCCACAGGTCAGAGGCCTATCTGGCTACCACAGCTGGCGGTCACAAAGGACCTGCCGAGAATCCAATCTAATGGTGTTGCAAAGGCTGAAGCCACTCTTCTGGGAAGGGGAGGGTGAGCCGCAAGGTGATTTTGCTGCTGTCACAATTTCCCTTCAGACACAACCTGTCTCGAGGGCCAAAATAGCAGTTTTGCAGGCAGGAAAGTATTGTGACATCATCCCCAGATTCAGCCAGATTCATCAACCCCTCTCCAGCCAGTCGGTCTCCCTTGTCCCTTGGAAACATGCGGCAAGGTCCTAAGGGACAAGCTTGGTGGCCCAAAGGTCCCATCTAGCTTCTTGGCCCCAGTTCTGGGCTCTGTCTAAGAACAAGACATTGCTACCCCCAGCTGATAGCCACTAGGAGAAGAAAGTGTCTGTGCCTGTGGCTGTAGTTTCAGCCATTCCTGTGCCCCAGGGCTTAGTGTAAGACCTGCAGGGTGAGGAGCATATAGACTGGGCTAGAGATGCAAAGATGATACCTGGCCTGGAGGCTGTACTGAGCAGTGAGAAGTCAATCTGCAGTTGCTGGGAGAGGGAAGGGAGGGAGGAAAGGAAGGATAGAAAGAGAACAGAGGTGTGTGTGTGTGTGTGTGTGTGTGTGTGTGTGTGTGTGTGTGTGTGTGTGTTACAGCAGAAGAAGGCAGGCAGGAATGGAGAGTCCACAGCCTCCACTGATTAGAAGGGTTTTGAAATTGATAAATTACTTTGTATCAGGGCAAAATGATTTGACCAGATTTCAAATGTCTTAGAGAAGGGAAGCTTCTCTTGGGCCAAGTATTGATTGCATTTAATAGAGCTGGGACTTTCTCACTTAAAAACAACAAAATAAACATCTGGGAGAAGGCACTAATCTCCTCTCTCTCCCTCTCTCCCTCTCTCCCTCTCCCTTCCTCCTTCTCTCTCCCTTTCTTCTTAGCTCTTTCTCCCTCCTTCTCCTTCTTAAGAACAGCAAAGAATACAGAGACCCGCCCCAGCCTGGGGCACTGCTGATGTTGAGCTGAGGAGCTCCTTTGGGGCAGATTGATGGTGGGGGTTTGGGAGAAGAGGGGGCCTTGGGTTGGTCCCATTCTTCACAGATCGATTTTTGCCAAACAGGGACTGTCAGGGCCTTTGATAAATCACTAGTCCAAGTGATGAATGCCCTGAGGCAGGATGGGGTGGGATGGGGGTAGGATGCTAGTCTGGGAGACAGCTCAGGGAAGGACAGGGGCAAGGAGAAAGGGCTGGTGGGCAGAGGGAACTGGGGATAACTTTACGAGATACACAGATACCTTGTCTCTCAACAGGATTTGACCACAATCATTGGCTCAACGGCACTTCAAAATCCATTTTCTGCCTGTCTCTCGTCTGTCTCTTGCTGTCTGTCTCACTGTCTGCCTCTTTATCTGGCTTCCAAATGAACTCTGATGGTTTCCTCCCAGGAGAGGATTTGCTTGGGCTTCCTGGAAAATGGAGAAAATCTTAGGAAAGTGGGAATCGAGGAGGGGTTTGGCAGTGACGAGGGAGCAGGGCAGGGCAGGGCAGGATGGTGCAGGGTGCCCCCCAATGTGCAGGGTGCCTCCCAATGTGCAGGGTGCCTCCCAATGTGCAGGGTGCCCCCCTACAATGTGCAGGGTGCAGCTACAGCAAGGACCCCTAGTAGCAGAGAGGGAGGGGTCTGTGGGAATGCACTTACGAGTTTGTAGGGCAGCTCTTACCAGGAACAACCAGGCTTCCAAGGAATCATGTCCTCTCTAAAGGGAAAGCCATGTGTGTGGTTCTCATATCCTTCCAATGGGAGGGGAGATTGGCCTCAGGGGGGCTCCCTGAAAAACAGAAGAAAGTGTAGAGCGGGTGAGAGACCATCCCAGAGGCACAGGAATGAGCTGTCTTTATAACAAAGCCTGCTTGGAGCTGGCTCAGATCATAGATTATCGATTTGAATCCTCCCTCACTGGCTTGGACACTTTGCTCACTCAACTTCCTTATCTAAAAAAAAAAAAAAAAAAGGGAAAAATAGAATCATGATCCAGTATGACACATTATCTTAATTAGTACAAACCTGGGCCTGGCCCAGAGCAGGCACTCATTGGTGAACATTAGCTAGGGAACCCTGCTGTTCTTCCTGGTGTAACAGCAAGACAGAGTCTGAAGTCACAGAAACACAAGCATGTCAGCCGCTGTGGGGACTCTTAGCTCTGCCAGAGGGTGAAGAACTGTACTGATTTGCCATCTACAGGCCCATTTATGTCTGTCCCCACAGCCAGGGCTGGTGCATCATGGGCCTAGGGCTCTATTAACTTCTCTGTAGTAGAAGCAGCTGGAACATAGCCCACCAAATACCCACAGGGCCCCCAGCTGGACTCCTGAGCCTTGAGCTGGGTGCCTCTTCACTGGCAGGGCCCAAGACTCTGTCCATGGTGCTAACCCTCATCCCACGCCTTGCCTCAATCCTGCACTCCTGACCAACTCCAAAATCTCTGAAGACCTCCTCATCTTGGGGATGAATTCTGAGCTCATGTTCTGGACCGCTGCCAGGAAGAAGGACGCAGCGTTAGTTGAAAGCATCACACAAAAGGCCGCAGGTAATTATGTCTCTTTTAAGCTGCTAACAGGATTGGCCGTTTGATAAATGGGAGGATTTGAGGCTGTTTTGTCACTGACAAGCTGTTGTAAGATCATATTGGAAGCTGAAGACAGTTTATCTTCATGTGTGTGGTGGAGAGAGGGGAATTCTCCGTGGATTTTACACCCTCTTCAAATTAATGTGATTTCCTAGGCTGGTCCTGGGCACAGAGTGAGTGATCTTTATGACTTACCCCCTGATTAGATTACCTGGCTCAGCGGCCACCTCCAGCCCCTCAGAGTGCCCTGGAGCTCACCAGGCCCCTCCCCCACTTCATCCCTCCAGCTCTCCAGTACCTCAGGCTTCCCCCTGACCTCCCTGCTCTCCTCTGCTAGCCTTACTCACAGGCCCATCTGCTAAGCAAGCCCACGGCTCAATTACTGCTGGCTGGCCCGAGAGCAAGAGAGATCTGGTTTCTTCAGCTCCTCTGGAGGGAGTAGAGAAGAGGCAGGCGATGGGAGGGGGGGGACCAGCAAAGGAGAGTAGAAATGAAACAAAGAGAGTGTTGAAACAGAAAAGCAAGCTGAGCCAGAGACAAGAGTAGACAAAAACAGTAGCAAAGGAGAGGAATGGTTTATCTGTTTTATTTCCAGAACCTTCCCTAGAGCCACAGGTACCAAGACAGCCTCCTTTCCTTTCCTGAAGCCTGAGTTAAACAGGTCTCTAGGCATTTCCTACCAGATGATGGCTTTATTGTCTTCACAACACACACTACTGTTACCCTGCTTAGTTATTCTTTTCTATGGTACATAAGACCCATGTGAGAGCAGAGGTCATTGTTGCCGTGTTCTTCCCAGAACTCGAGCACACAGTAGACTCTTGGTAAGTGTTTATGGAATGTGTGGTGGGGCGGGGATTTGGAAAGGGGTGGCCAAGGGGCAAGGCTGGCTTGGCATCCTGGCACAAATTCGAAGGCAAATGGAAGGCTGCCTGGTTTGGGGCTGGGTCCTTAAGGTCACCACCACTGGCTAGATTTAAAGAGACAATTTCCAGTGAGGGAATGCTTCAGGAACTCTTCAGGAAAATTAGGCGTCCTCTAGAACAAAGCTTCTCAAGACGTGATCTATGCAACACTTGTCGTCTGCAATTCTCTACACATTCCATGTAATTCTAAAGTGGTTTTGTGGGAAACGGGTCAGCCGGAGGCTCCTGGCTCCTGCCCGAGTGGAGTAAAGTGTGTGTGTGTGTGTGTGTGTGTGTGTGTGTGTGTGTGTCAGTGTCTGTGTGTGTTGGACGGTAGTGGTTAGAATCCTCGCAATGGAATGGGGAGGCTAATGCCAATTATGTCCACTCCAGTTCATTTTACAAACTTGGAGCAGCTTACAGGTAAGCATTCAGAGATAAAGCTAGCCATACCGGGCAGTTCTTCTACCTCCCCAAGACTTCTGAGGAAGAGGAGGACAGCAACAGCTGTGAGAATGAGAAGGATCCCTTCCTGCTCCAGGCCAGCTGAGGCTCTGCAGCTGGTCAGCCATGCCTCATTTCCCCGGCAAGCTGCACACCCACCCCATACCCCAGGCTAAGTTCCCTGCTTTTTCAGGGGCCTCCCCCCAATTGTCAGCAATCTGTGTTCCATTACTGATTGGATACTATGCCAGCATATCAGCCTACACACACACACACACACACACACACACATTACAACACAACCCCATCATAATATCAGACATGGTCAGGGTCCTCATTAGACACTCGGCATATAGTAGTAGGTACTCAAGAATGAAGAGCAGTTTGCCTGAGTCATGGTGCAGCCTGAATATATCCATTCTATGTTTCAGCCTAGACTGAGAAATGTTGGAATTTGTGGGGGTGATATGGAAGCCAAGGTCCAGTAGGTTGAAAAAAATAGCTCACCCATCCCATTACTGCCCAAGAAAACCAAGGCATGACAGAGCTACCACCACCTCCCACCCAACCTACACTCCAGCAGCCCTGCCTTACATAATACCTCAAATAATGCATGCTCTGGGTGCCTTAGAAGCATCCATTGCTCTGTACACAATACTCCTTTGCATCTTAAATCACTCCTACCCTTCAGTCTTCATGGACCTTTCTACATTTCTAGCTCAGGGCTGTTGCCATACTGAGCCCTCGCTTACCAAAGAGATATCTGGTATCTGTCTTCTTCTCTGGACTGAAAGCCTCATGATAGGAGCGTCTGAGTCTTGCCCATTGAGGGGGTCTCTGGTACTACTACCCACGGGGCAGGGCATATTACAGGCTTTGAGATGGGAAGACTAAGGCTTAGGCAAGTCCATTTGTTTCGAGGTGTGGTTCCTGAACATCCATTCTCGAGGCCCTGAGGCTGCGTTGGAAGGCTGAAAGGTCATCTCTCTCTCCCCTCAGAGAGGCTATAAACTTAGGGTGACATGTATGGGTGTCAAGTGGTTGTATAGAATCATGTACAGGTGCAAATGTGTCAAGTGCTGTAAGGAAGGGGCTGACGGGGCCAAGAATACACAAGAGTACGGGGCAAGCAAGCTGCGGTATCAGAGCTTCCTTAGAAGAGAATAGCCTTAAGGATGATATTACTCTGAGGTCGGAAAGTCTATATGGAGCCAAGGCAGAAGAAAAAGAGTTCTGGAGAGAGGTAACACCATGTGCAAAGGCCCTGCATCAGAACAGGACATGGCCTCTAGAAGGAAACAAAAGACCAATATGGCTGATGTGTGTGGGGTCTTTGAGGGTGCCTGGAAGCAGACAGAGGCCAGACCACCATGCAGGGCCTTGTCAACTGAACCTGAGCAATTTGTTTCCACGTCAGCAAGCCACGGATTTAAACACTGAAGAGTTAAACAGCACAGGGCATGGGCACCATCAGCAGTGATAAGATAGAATTGCATTTTTTTTTTTTTTTT
>CABHPH010155151.1:25162-44007 GCA_902168325.1 Peromyscus nudipes | reverse complement strand
TGACATTTCTTCCTCTTTCTCTGCCTTCACATGCCTGTCTTCCAGCCTTCTACTCCCTCTCCCCATCATTTTCAATATTCTAGTCTCCTGTTTTCACTCCCAGAATTTTCTTTCCTACAGACTATGCCAAGGGCTTTGGTGGCCAATATGGAATCCAGAAGGACCGAGTGGATAAGGTAAACACAGGACACCATGGTCTCAAGAGTGTCTCTATGGTAAAGGAGGTGCATGAAGGATAGCAAGAGAAAAGAGTAGCCAGAAGAAAAATGGAGCTCTTGGAGCTGGATCCTGAGCTTGGAATGTTGGGCCTTAATAACTAAGGAGCATGAATTCTAAACCCTGAGGTTTAACTGAGAAGATTGGAGGGTGGCTGGGTAAGAGAGGAAAGAGACACCAGGGAAATCCGACACGACATTTCAGGCATTTCTTAAACTTGTCTAAGTCTCTTCCTGCTCCACATCACTGTCATATAGGTTCAATGGCTCTGCTTCTGGCATAAGCAAGGGCCTTGCTTCCTTCTAGGTAAGTGGGCTCAGAAACATGAAATTCTAAGTCCACTGAACTTTCAAAGAGGGAGCTGTAGAGTTCTTTACCCGGATAATATTGGAGAACCCAGTTCAACTGTTGCTTACTACATGGCTACGGATGCCTCCCAGGATGGCCCTATCCCCGAGTCCTGGCTTGTGGATCACTAACCCCCTCCTTCATGTCACTGTACACACTGTTTTTCTGCCTGCAGAGTGCCGTTGGCTTCAATGAAATGGAGGCCCCAACCACAGCGTATAAGAAAACCACACCCATAGAAGCCGGTTAGTCTTCATGGTTCCCTTCTCTGTGTCCTTCAGCCTCCTTTCTCTTCTGACTCTACCTCCTCCAAGACTTCCCCCTGCATGCTTTTAACCGCCAAGATTAGCCAAGGAAGATGAGACCCTTACTCTCAAAGTTCCAGAGTCTTGTCCCTAGAAAATCCAGACCAACTGGACGACAAGAGGAGTGGAATAGGGAAGGAACTAGGGGCAGAGACACACAGAGACAAGAGTGAAGAGTTACCTGGGACAGACTGGTAGAGTAGACCCTTGAAATGGGGACTAGCATGGTGGTGGGTGGAGACACAGAAATTTAAGGAATGTAGACAGAGAAAGATGCTGGTTCAAGGACTCATAATTTTGGAAGGACAAATGGTCCTTTGTCATATGGAATCTGGGCTTCGGTACCATCAGATCCCTAGGTCTTCTTGCTCTCTCACTACTTCCGTACCTTCCCCTCCATGAGTCACCACCTCATCTTCTCTCCTCCTTCATGTTTAGCTGATTTCTCTCCTTCCTATCTCAAGTTCTATCCCCTCTCTCTCTACTCACAATCCAAGACACCCTTCATTTTTCTTGTCCGTGTCTGCAGCTTCCAGCGGTGCCCGTGGGCTGAAGGCAAAATTTGAGTCCATGGCTGAGGAGAAAAGGAAGCAAGAGGAAGAAGAGAAGACACAGCAGATGGCCAGGCAGCAACAGGAGCGAAAGGCTGTGGTAAAGATGAGCCGCGAAGCTCCGCAGCCGTTGGAGCCTGTGGAAGAACCAGCAGTGCCAGCCCCATTGCCCAAGAAGATCTCCTCAGAGGTGAGTGCCTCGTACTGGGGGATCCAGGATCTCTCACCTAGACAGGAGTCTCAGGTGCCCAAGTGGTAGGCAAAAATAAATAAATACATAAGAATGTAAATAAATAAATAAGTAAATAAAAAGAAGGCAGATGTCTCCTTGTTGAGCAGAGTCTGGTGTACTTGGCTTTGAGAAGATTCAGTATGTATAATTGGCCCCAGAAAGCAGGTCAAGAAAAAAAAAAAACCAACAAAGCCACCAAGTAGAGACTCTATAATAGAGTCTAACAGATGGCAGGTCACCAGCTGCAACCAGTAGCCTTTGCTGTACCAACTAAAGACAAAGGAGGAGCCATCACCTCCAGTGTGGGACCCATCTTGAGGGATGAGTTGTACTGGACTAGCAGACAACACATCTGGGAGGGTTCTTGGTAAGTATAAGAGAGAACATGGCGGGTGGGTGTTCTTCAGGTTTGGCCTCCAGCCAAGAGTCACCCACCACTGGAATCTGAGCCTGTGAGAAGCGGAAGGGAACACCCTGTGCCTTCTCTGCCCAGGATGCAGACTCCACCGCAGAATCCCCTGGAGGTAAGCAGTGCCCCAGAGAGTCTCAGTTCCCACCCCATCTTCTCATGTTTGGGGCTGTAGAGGGGCGGCCAATCATAGGGCTTTGCTTGCTCTGGTTTAAGCACTGAAAGTCTTGTATTCTGGAAACTCCCCAGTCCTGAGCAAACTTGGACAGCTGGTTCTCTTAGCTGCGGTATCCCGACAGTGTGCTTTTGCTTTGATGTTCCCCTGGTTTTCCAAAGACTCTGCCCTGCTTTCCACACCCCTCACCTCACACCTTGAGTCCCCTCCTGTCACTTCTGGGTAGGTGCTTTGAGAAGAAGGCAAGTGTTTTAGGAGACTGAGGAATGAAGAACAGACCATTTCCGAGGAAAGGCTTCTAAACGGCAGGGAAGAGGTTGGGTGGTGAGGGTGTGAGCAACCCCATTAAGCCATGATTGAATCCTCCTGGTCCACACATCTCTCCTCAGGACAGCGAGGAGCCCCCAGCTCTGCCCCCTAGGACCCCAGAAGGCCTCCAGCTGGTGGAAGAGCCAGTGTATGAAGCAGCGCCTGAGCAGGAGCCTGAGAACGACTATGAGGATGTTGGGGGGCTAGATCAGCAGGAGGAGGATGCAGAGGGAGACTATGAGGATGTCCTGGAGCCCGAGAATACCCCTTCTCTGTCCTACCAGGCTGGTGAGTGGGGCGAATGGGCGGGGCAAAGCAGCTCCCAGATGTGGTCAGTTTCTGGGCATCAGGGATGGAGGAGGAATCTCCCCTCTCCTCCCAACAGGATCGTGTCTGTTTGCCTTCTCCATACAATGTTTCTATTTCTCATTATTCAGGATCGTCAGCCGGGGCTGGTGGGGCAGGGACCTCTGCTGTAGCCCTGTATGATTACCAAGGAGGTAAGTGTGAAGCCATCTGAAGGGCCTGGTACACCTGTGGCCCCTGATATGTAGGAAGAGGGGGTGGGTTCTGAGGGGTCAAGAAAGGGCCCAAAAGACTGGGCCTGTTTCCTTCCCTAAGGCTTAGAGTTAGCCCAGGCAGGGACAGAGGGATTCCTGACTAACCATCCTGATGTCTCACCTTCCTCCCCAGAGGGAAGCGATGAACTTTCCTTTGATCCAGATGACATCATCACTGACATTGAGATGGTGGATGAAGGCTGGTGGCGGGGCCGTTGCCATGGCCACTTTGGACTCTTTCCTGCAAACTATGTCAAGCTCCTCTAGTGACCAGCCCCATTGTCTTTTGCTACTCTGATTCCTCATGTTCAAAGTGGCGCAGCCTCCCTCTACCCACTCCACTCCACAGCACTGCTGCAAGGACCTAAAAGAACGTCATGGGCGCCTGAGGGTCAGACAGACCTCCCTCTCCTGCTTCATTAAGAGCTTTAGGCAGAGCCAGCATGAGGCAGGGGCCCTTCCCTCTGTGTCCACTCTTCCCTGGAGTAGCTCATGGAGTCATCTTGTGTCCTGCCTCCTTCACCCACACCCCACATTGCTCTCCTCCCTCTTGAGTGCTGGCCTAGAGGGAAGCCTAGGCTGCCTGATTTACCTGGTTGTGCTTTTTGCTCATTTTTCTTCCCTTAAGAGACAAATTGGAACTGTCCTTCTGCTTAGTCCTAAAACTGAAAATAAAGCGAGACTGTGGCTTAGCTTTGTACTGGGGTTAAGTGGTGCTTTTAGTGTGGGCCTCTCTGGCCCCGACTTTCCATCCCTCTGCCAGAAGCTCCCAGAAGACTCCCTCTAGCCTGGTGGTTAGGATGCGGTGCTCTTAGCACTGCCCAAACCGTGTGCTTAGGGGTCAGGTGGTAGGCCTTTTTATTTGGTCATACCTTAGCTCCTGTCCAAGGCAGACAAGCCTGATGTCTCAGTTAAGGTTTCTACCGCTGTGATAAAATCCATGACCAAAAGCAACTTGGGGAGGAAAGGGTTTACTTCAGTCTACAATTCTTAAGTTACAGTCCATCACTGAGGGAAGTCAGGACAAAAACTCAGAGCAAGAACCTAGAAGAGTAGCAAGAACTAAAGGAGAAGCCAGCGAGGGACGCTGCCTGCTTTCTTATACACCCAGAACCACCAGCCCAGGGATGGTACTGCCCACAGTGGGTGAGGCCCTGCTCACATCAACCACTAATTAAGAAAATAAGTCCTACAGACTTGCCTGTGGAGGAATCCCGCCTGCCTCTGCCTCCTGAGTGCTGGGATTAAAGGCGTCTGGCTGCGACACCTGTCACCCCATTGACCGCCAGGGTTGATTCAGCTGATCTGGCTGGCTAGGCGGGTGTCCCCTTCTTCCCTCACCGCTCCATGTGTGTCCCTCCCGAAGCTGTATGCTTGGTTGAAGAGGTCGACCTTCCCCGAATAACGGAGGACGGGTCTTCCTTCAAGGGTATACAAGTAGCTGCGCTCCCCTGCTAGAACCTCCAAACAAGATCTTGGAGGCATGTTCTTAATTAAGATTACTTCCCAAATATGTCTTGGTTTGTGTCAAGTTGACAAAAAAACCCAACCAGCACACCCAGTGGCAGCAATGTGGAATAACAGGGTCAGGTGACATCCACATTAAGGTAGTTCAGCCTCTATCAGCTTGAGCAGTTGTAGGAAGCTAGCTTCCTGCCTGGGAAAATCACTAGACTTTTTCAGCACATGGTGATTTGTGTGTGTGTGTGTGTGTGTGTGTGTGTGTGTGTGTGTGTGAGAGAGAGAGAGAGAGAGAGAGAGAGAGAGAGAGAGAGAATATGTACAGGTGCACGTGTGGATTCAGGTACGTGTGTGTGTGTGTGTGTGTGTGTGTGTGTGTGTGTGTGTGTGAATATGTACAGGTGCACTTGTGGGTTCAGGTATACACATTTGAGTGTGTTGGCTAGAGGGCCACGTTGACTGTTAATCCTCAGGAATAGAATCCACCTCTTTCTGAGAAGAATTTCTCTTTGATTTGGAGCTCACCACTTAGGCTAGATTCTACCGGCCAGGGAGCCCCAGGGATGAGCCTCTTGCCTCTGCCTCCTCAGCACTAAGATTATCAGCAAAAGCCACCCCCATGTGGCATCTGAATGGGTTCTGGAGATCAAACTCGGGTTCTCGTGCTTGGTAAGCAAGCACTTGGCTAACTGAGTCATCTCCCCTAGCCCCTGGCCCATAGTGGATTCTTGAGGAAGTAGCACCGATTAGAGGGTTGGAAGCAGGAAGGGAAGGTTGCCAAAAAGAAAAGATAGACACCAAAGAGAACAAACTCACTCACGTGAACTGAAGAGTGACGGGGCCTCAGGAGGGCCCAGACCCCCTGATACCAAGACAATTGGAGCCCATGTCCAGGAAAGGGCATATGGAGAAAGTTCAAGAAGCCTCTGTGCAGTCCAGAGCTAGAACAGGTACGAAGAGAGAGATGAGGACACCCAGGCAGCCACGATGAGCAAAAAGTGACTTCCCAAGCCCAATACCAGGATGAGGGAGGCCAATGCTTAACCCAGCCCCAGCAAAAATAGAGATGCCCATTTTTTTAGAATGGGAATTTTTTTTTTTTTTTTTTTTTTAGAAAGAAAAATAGAGATCCTGGAGTACAATCCAAATAAAAGTCAGGGATTGAAATAGGTAGTATCTTTGGCTGATAAGATATAGAAGGCGAAGCTGTTAGCAGTATTGACATTGGTTTCAGCTGCAAAAATGGAGAAGGCATTGGCATGGAGGAGCTACAAGTAAAGGCTGAGGCCACATGGCCTCATGGAGGGAGCCCCACCTTTCTAGAACTCTACACACTCCATACTTTCTTTTGGCCTTTCTTCAAGACAAACACTGCTGGATTTTAATGATGACCTTTACGCTTGACAGTGAATCCCAAGTCTGTCCCTGGACCTACCTCACAAGACTTACCCATTCAGCCTTTCTGTAGCAGGCTTTTTCCTTTGGGCCACAAACCAGCTCCCAAATCATGACGTGGAGACTTATTAGTTATGAATTCTTGGCCTTAGCTTATGATCGTTTCTGACTTTTTTCTTATTTAAATTAACCTGTTTCTCTTCCTCTGTTTTGCCTCAGGGTTTTTTACCTTTCTTTCTGTATGTCTTACTTTACTGGCTTCTGGCCCCAGGCATGTTCCTTTCTTTCTCTTTGTTCTTTCTTTCCTCAAGCCTAGATTCCTCCTATTTACTCATTTGTCCGCCAGCCCCGCCTATCCTTTTCTGCCTACCTATTGGCTGTGCAGCTTTTTATTAGACCAATCAGGTGCTTTAGGCAGGCAAGGTGAAACAGCAACACATCTTTTCATAACTGAACAAATGCAGCATGAATGAATGTAACACACCTTTACACAGTTGAATATTCTGCAGCATAAACAAATGCAACACATTTTTACATAGTTAAATTTCCACACCACCTTTCAGAGTACAAAACAACTTTTATTTCCCATTAGAGGCACACTGGGGTTGCTGATGCATAGAGATAAGTCAGCACGGATAGATAAAACTGTGCTCTCCGTTTCAGTTGGATTTGGCATCACGCACACATTAGACTTGTACAATGTTGTTACTTTAAACCCACCTTGCTTCCCATTTGACCCTTCCTGGTAAGGCAAGCTTCCTTCTCAAGTCCCTAAGCTGCTGAGGTCACATGCGGCTCAGTTCCATAGCCTCCCCGCTCCACATTCAGCTGGAGCCTAGGTTGCCTTTCTTGAGGGTGATGTTCGTCAAAGAACTCCGTTCATTGGTGTCTTCCTGTCTAGGCTCTGTGCTTGCAATACATCCCTCCTCATCCTCCTCATCTGCTGCTTAAACTGAAGCCACATGGCAATGCCTTGCTTCTGTCGCAGGGGACCCGCTGCTCATACTGCTCTCTGCAGTTTCCTTCATCCAATCATTCACCAAGCCCAGTGCCTCTGAGAAGGTCCCTTTCGCTATGGCTGCCCTCCCACAAAGTGAGCGTATCTCCAGGGACCAGGGAATACCTGGGGAAATCTTGGTTTCCTTTAACATAAACAATGAATTCCCTTATAAAATGTTTGAAGATGTCAATCATCTCAGTGCTGCTCTGAGATGGGAATTGATGGAGGAAAGTATGACTAAGTATCCACACCCCAATCAGATGTGTGTTGGGGTGGGGGGTGGCTCTCCTTGGCCAGGTTGCCCCCAGCAGTACGGCTTATGGAGGCAGAGCCCTGTGGCCTCCCTGTCTCTCTGCAGCTCCTGGCTCATGTAACTAGAGTCCTGGGTTTGCTTCTGTGGTCTGCAGTTCTCTCTTTCTCTAATAAGAGACCCTGAAAGGGCTTTGAGAACTCCATTCCACTGGGGGAAGAGGTCAGAACCGATGCCTGAAGAACTCGCTTTCTTTCAGCCTACTTCATTGTTTAGCTATTTTCAGTTACTCCTCTTCACTGAACAAAATCTTAGAGAACACTCTAGATACAGTTTTAGAAAAATGACGACTCACAAAAAAAAAAAGCGTGGTGAAATACAAACCAAACTGTGAAGATGAGGAATCACAGCATCGTGTTAACAATAGTGTGAGAGGAAGACGGTGAGCACACATTCAGTCTGGGCTCGCTCTGCTGCCTTCCTGACCCGGTGCACAGGCACCAGCTTCTTCATCCGCACCAGCTTCTTCATCTGCACCAGCTTCTTCATCTGCACCAGCTGGGAACCGTGGTCAGAGAGGCGGATGCCCAGACAAGCAGCTCACAGATTGGCGAGACTCCTTCATGATTTGAATTCTTGGCTGGCTGGTTCCCGGTGATGCCTGCCTCCCTTTCCTTGTGTTTCACCAGCATGAGAACTTCTAGGATTGCTGGGAAATGGCGCCAAATAAGGGAAGAGTAACTTAACCTAAGATAAATTACTTTCCTGGTTTCAGGTATCCCCAAAGAGGCCAGGGAGGGAGGATATATTCTTACATTGGTGGCCCAAGGACGCAAAACCATATTGGGGAGATCAGCTCCATCTGGTTCTCAATTTAGCATCATCACATGTTTAAAAGTTACTTTGTAAACAAGTAAGAGTCCCATTGAATTATGGGCACGAATAGCTCTGTGAGTTCTGATTTGTCACACTAAAAGGGGAGCACATCCTAACTTGGTGTTGCTGGTGTAACAGCCTTTAGGACAGTGGCTCCCAACCAAGAGCTACTTTGTTCCTGGAGATCTTTGACCTTTCCTTCATTTTAAGGACTTTCTTTCTTTGTGTTGCCAAGACTCTACACAACAGACTGTTTGGCTTTGGCCTGTGGTGTCCTTGAAACTGCTATGCTCACCCAGTGTGGTCCATTCTGTTGGGTTGTGTTGGAAGCATCTGGGCTTTGATGCAGTAGGGGGACTAAAAAAGCCCTTAACTATCAGGGAAGACCAAGCTCTAGAACCTTCCAGATGAGTTCCCTCCACCTGGGATACCCAGGGAGGTCACTGCACCTCAGACTCTATCCCTGTAGTACCTGCTCCAAGAACTTGAAGGTGGTTTGTAAACTAGATAGCTCAGTGAGGAATCACCAGCCTATGCTGGTTACAGAATTTCCTGGTTCTCTAGTCAACTAAGGACTTGGGTTCATTTTTTCAAATGGCCTTACGTTACTTATTTTCTCCCAGACAGATCTATTTTAGGAAATGGAAAGAGGAAAGAACTAAGATAAGGCAAAAATGTGGCACTATCTTACAAGCCATAGCTCAGAAAACTAGTGTCCTAGGGTAGCTGCTGAGGCCTGAAGGACTTTACACATTCTCAGACCCAGTGAAGCAGATATGAGGGGTGTCCTCAAACCGTACTGTCCTACTAACCCTGAGAAGCCAGAAGCAGGGCTGTGCAAATCTTTAGGTGTGTCTACCCCGTGGTCGGGCCCTAAACGTGGACACCAAGCTCTCCTGGGCCTGCTCTTGGGGCTGACACATGCTGGTCAAACGAATCGGGTCAGTCTTGTGCTCCACGATGTTGAAAGGACAGACTTTCAGGTGTTCAGACATGGAGGTGACTTCGTTAAACTCCCAGCTCTTGATTTTGGAGAAGAGGCTGCTGAACTGCCAGATCTGCCAGGAAAAAGAAGCTCAAAGGTAAACACGGGCAGTGAGCACTGAGCACTTCCAGGCCGAATGGGTCTGAGCAGTGTGTGAGGTGGCTGGCCCTGTTCCTCTGTGGTCAGCTTCCACAGTGCTCAGTGGCTGCCTGGACATTCGTTATTTCCTTTCCCTGCATCTAATGCCTAGCACCTGGCTAATTAATCACCTTCCCAGCCAGACTTATAGTTGTTTACCGCGCCTGATGCCAATCAGCACTTGATACACACAGCAACCTATGAGCAACAAAAATTATGTCTAGACAGTTCGAATGGTGATGATTAGCACTCATGGGGTTCTGCTCTGGAACTTTTGACATCAAAAGCAGATTCTCTCTTTCCTCTGTACTTGGACTAGGAGAAAGCTGGGGTCCGAGGAACCCCCATCAGCTCCCAGGGACACTGAGGAAGAACTACCTTAGAATACAGCCAGAAGTGAGGATGGGGAAAAAAAAAGTCCTTTTTGAGCTGCTAGAGTAAACCTTACCTGAAGCTGTTGCCTTTGGGTTTTTAAAAAAATTGTATTGGTTAATAAGTTTCTTTTATCATTTATGCCCCTTTATGTTTTCTAAAGCTTAAAATTAAAAATAGCCTAACAAAGAAGGGTGTTCTTAGAAATAAAGACCTCAAAAAAGGATTTCTATGAGTATGGTGCTCATTGATTTTCCACCTGGGATAGGGCCACAGAGTCACCAGCTTTGAAGTGCTGAGGGTTAGACAGACAGATGCCCTTTCAGCCTGACTGCTCCACCATCATGTTTGATCATTGTCCCTGGGCAAGAAAAGTGTTCCTGAAATCTTAGAACTGTTATCATTTTTTCTTAAAAATCCTTTAATATGTGTATCCTTTAGCCTCATATAAGTTATTTCTCCCTTTCTGCAAGGAAATTAGTCTGTCCCACATGATATCCAAAAGTGGCCAGACATATTTGAATTTGGGACAAAATTGAGCCAAAAAATAATGAGGGTTTTTTAGTATGTAAATTGCATTATTGACATCTGATTTTATAGAGAAAGAGATGTGCTGGTCTTAGATGAATATTTATCACTAACGTAGTTTGGTGGCAGCTGGTCTTTAAAATATGAATGTGGGCATAGATACATAAAAGGGTCTTATAATTATTTTTCCATGAAGACTGTTTAAGGAATAATTAAGGGAAAATATACAAGATACTTTGGACATAATAAAAATAGATGCAAACAACTCTAATTCCTCCAGCCAGTTTGAGAACATCCATGTATTATGGGCAAACACAGCGGTGGCGTAAGTGACCTAAGTAGACATCGTCTATTCAGGGTTCATATTATCAACACATTTGCTATGAGAAAAGATATCACAGACACTTTGAATATGATGAATTAGGAGCTTAACTTCTGGAGAAGTTGTAATTCAGTGAAGATGGACTCACTTGAGAAAAGGAACAAGGTTCTACAGAAGAAAAAATTCTTTGATTTATATCATTTGATTTGAAATCATATATGATTTCAAAATAAAACCTATTTTTAAAAGTCTGTTGGCATGAGACTGAGAGGAATCTGTTCATCTATATATCACCAGTCAGAGCACGGAGCAAGTGGTACACTCAAATTGGGTGGGTTTTTTTGGGGGGGTGTGGTTTGCAAATCTGGGGGCAATATCCAGAGTTAGTAGCCTAAAGTTTCATGGAAAGAGGGAAACTGTTCACTCCACCCAGAACAAGTAGCTGTGTGGATCGAGTCACCTGGTGTAGTCACCTTCAGTGGAGGGACCCAGCCAATTCATGGTGTCTTGAAAGCGAGGGGTGGGCATGCTGAGGAGAGCGGATCCTTCAACACTTCCCCCTCCTGCCTTCTTCTCCTGAAACAGTCGCACTGGTTCAGCCTAACTAGGAGCTGGAGGGCGGGCAGAGGGGCCAGCTGAGGCAAGCTGCAGAGATAAGTCTCTGAGAATAGGGAGAGCCAGTGCAGAATGGGTGAGCAAATGAAAGATATCCAAGGGGTCTAAGCAGGCTTTGACATTGGCACTATACTACCAAAGATACGTTTATAGTCTCTTTCCTGCTGGGCTGAGCTGCTTAAGTGAGTCTTACTTTCAGCAACTGTCCCAATGCCTGGTACAGCACTTGTCCCCAAGAGAGCTTTTAAAAATATTTATTGAATGAATGAACACATGAATGAATGAATGAATGAATGAATGAATGAATAAATGAGTGAGTGAAAAAACCAACCAAACAAGTGTTTACTTGCCTGACTGTGGACTTTCCAGGAGGTGCCTCCATGAGAATATCTCTTCTTCTTCCATTGTAAGAGGACCATCCCTCTCTCTTGCAACAAAGTGGCACAGATGTTCCTCATCAGTACCGACACCTGGGAGAGCTGGGCTAGGCTGATGCTGTCCAGAAACCCAGCAATGTATTGCAAAACCTCCAGCGGCAGGCTGGTTAGAGAATTCAGGCTTTTCCTACCACGGTCTGAGAGCTGGTCGCTCTTCCATCCCTCACTCAGCTCCGGAGCAACTTCTGGCTTGATGGCAAAGGTCTTCAGCTCCTGGCTATAGATCACTTTTGCTTTTTGTCCAGGGGGCCGAAAGTGGTTTTGGACAAATGTACATCCCAAGTAGGCAAGAGGGCATCGATGCTGGAACCAGCCATTGAGACACGACTGAATGTCTGTGTGGACGTTCTTGAAGTGCAGGGGAAATTCATCTCTCCGGAAGAATTTGTTGCAGGTGAAAGTGAAGGCTGAGCTGCTTTTATTGTGCCTCCGAGTCACGCACTCACTGTGGAGCTCCACGTGCAGGCCCCCAGGTTGGGCAGTGCCTAGGACATCAGCCAACACTGTCTCTGAGGAAAACTGCTCTGGCTCAAAGTTGTACGTTTGGGTGGCAAGGTCCATAAAGAGCCCATCGATGCTCCTGGATTCAGAGATGACGTGGCCTTTGAGTTCTCTTTCCAAAGCACACTGGAGGGTGGTCTTGATGAGATCCGATTTGGGCAGGTCCTCCACACAGACGCCCAAATCGGAAGTGTCCACGGCCTTGTGCTCACTTGGCCTGCACCTCAACATGGCATCTCCCAGGCGAGCTCGCTTCCCGCAGTAGCTCACAGGAATTTTGAAGGTGTAAACCGTTTTCACTTCTTGAGCCTCGAGGTTGCCGTAAACAAAGTCTCTCTCCTTGGGTGTACAAGCAGGCATCTGCCCGAAGTGGATGAGCATGCGCCCATTGTGCACCAGATACATGTTGTAGTCTTTGGCATCTACGGCTGTTTTCAGTCTTTCCAGAACACCATCCTGCCAGGGGGCAAGCCCTGTCATCTCCATGGCAACGGGAAGATCCTGGGGCTTCGGGCTTTCCTGTGGTTCTCTCCCTCGGGGCGAGCCCTCTGCATCACGTGTGCTACCATCACCGGAACACTGCTCTTTCCCAGTCACACTCTTGTCTTCTCTCTTCCCCGAGGAACCCGTTAAAACCGAAGCCGCGTGCTCCTTGCTGAACATACTTTCCCACTCGCCAAACTTGGCCAGGTCCATTCCTTCTTTGGTTTTTGCCAGGGCATCTCGTTCCTCCTGACTGAGTTCCATCACTGGCCCGTTGGTTGCTGGCAGACAACAGTGTGGTCCTGACCTGGCATCCACTCCCCCCACCGCGCCTCCAATCTCTTCCCAACTGGTGTCACCATTCATGGCTGGCTCCTCGGTGGCATCTCTGGTTTCTGGGAAAAGTTCTACCATTTTCAAGGACCTGAAGAGAATGTTCTGGTCCTGGAGGGCCAGGGCTGTGTCCAAACACTCCTCGCTGGGGGTCTCTTTCATGATGTTCTCATGAAGGACGGTTTCGGAGTCCACATTGGGCCAGCGGTTCCATTCCATGGAGCAGCAGACCACGCTGGCGGGGCACACCCGCAGATGCTTAGCCAGCTTGTGACGGGCCATGGAGAGCGGGCAGCCATACTCAGAGTTGAGGCAGGGAACCTGCTCTAGAGGGCAGAGGAGCGCGTGCTCTGCCTCTTTGCACATGTGGAAGGTAGCGCCACAGAGCAGGTGGCAGCTTATCACCGGGCAGGAGACACTGGGCTCCACTGGAACACAGCAGTGGCGGTTGATGCATCCCTCACAATGCCTGTGCTGCCCAGGTGGAGGCCTGCGCGCCCGGCCCTGGACACAGTAGGGACAAAGGCAGAGAAGACAGGTGAGGGCAGCATGGGGAACGGAATACACTCCCGAAGTGAGTTTTGATGCACTCACCTCCTGTCTCTTTAAGACTTCTGTAGCAACCTCTGAATGCAGAGATAATCGGGAACACGTCAGTCCAGAACAGTCTTTGGGGCAGCTTATGCTGTGTAAGTGGTATGTTTAAAACAGATCCCAAAGACTGGGCTGTGACTCACTACATTTGACAACTGTTATTTTCAAACTCTGTATTATGGGTGATTTGTATTGATAATAGTATTGTCTTAGGGTTACTGTCGCTGCTGCGATGAAACATCAGGATTAAAAGCAAGTTGGGGAGGAAAGGGTTTATTTAGCTTACACTTCTACATCATAGTCCATCACTAAAGGAAGTCAGGACAGGAACCCAAACAGGGGAGGAACCAGAAACCATGGAGGGGTGCTGCTTACTGGCTTGTTCCTCATGGCTTGCTCAGCCTGCTTTCTTATAGAACCCAGGGCCAACAGCCCAGGGATAGCCCTATCCACAATGGGCTGGGCCCTCCTCCATCAATCACTAGCTAAGAAAATGCCCTACAGCTGGATCTTATGGTGGCATTTTCTCAATTGAAGTTCCCTTTCAGATAACTCTAGCTTGTGTCAATTTGACGTAAGACTAGCCAAGACAACTATTAACATAATTTTGAACATTGCTTTTTAGACACAGGACTGGATTCCAGTGTACCTATATTTCTCATCATGCTTATTACTTTTTATGAGATAATCCCTTCTGAAGACTGTAACACGAATTGCTAAATGGTATTATTAATTAAAAAACCCAGAGACAGATATTGGGGTGAAAACTGAAAGATCAGAGAAACAAAACAAGCCACAGCCAACCTCACCTCGCCAACTCCTCAGCTGATCCTATTTCCTCAGACTGAAATCCTCTGAGTCCTCACCCAAAAGTGTCTCTGCTGAACTGCTGCTAAAAAGCTTCTAGTTCCTGGTCCTCACGCCTTCTATACCTTTCTGCTTCCTGCCATCACTTCCTGGGATTAAAGGCATGTGTCCTTCCCAAGCAAAGACATGAGATCTCAAGAGCTAGGATTAAAGGCGTGTGTGCCACCACTGTCTAATCTAGTGGCTGTTTCTGTTCTCTGACCCCCAGATAAGTTTTGTTAGAGCACAAATAAAATATCACTGCAGAAGACAAAGAAAGGAGGATATGAAAAGGGGAGAGGGTAGATGTAGGAGGAGATGGGGGAAGAGTAAATAAGATCAAGATATGTTGTATGAAATTCTTTTTTCTTTTTTTAAAAGATTTATTGATTTATTATGTATACAGAAGAGGATGCCAGATCTCATTACAGATAGTTGTGAGCCACCATGTGGGTGCTGGGAATTGAACTCAGGACCTCTGGAAGGGCAGTCGGTGCTCTTAACCTCTGAGCCATCTCTCCAGCCCCTGAAATTCTTTAAGAGTTAAAAGTATTATTTAAAAACTTCTGCCTAAGATTATGAAGATATAGAGTTATGTAGCTTCAGGAGTCTTTGTTTTATTTTCCAGTTTGATTCACAATATATTGAGATTATATTTTTGTATATAATTCAATTCAAGACCAAAATAATATTTATTCTTTGCAAATAATGATGGTGTACATAACACTTCTGAAGATGAATGTGCTGTTATTTATCTAGTCAACTGTTCCAGAGGACAAGACCAAGTCTGGTTTTCCTCTCTAACATCTAGTGCTTGACATAAGCCACACTAGGTATTTAGCGATACTTCCTGAATGAGGGAATTGTTAGCTATTTAGATTATTGTTGGCATTTTTAATATTTTACTTTTTAAAAATTTCATTATTTCATTGACATTGCATAATAATTCAGTATATAAATATACACATACACACACACATATATATCAAACAATGGCTAATAACCACATCACAGTAATTAACATTTCTATCTCATCGTTTAATTATTTCTATGTGTTGAGCAATTCATTTTCATTTTTTCACTAAAAATCTTTGCTCACAACTCTTTCTCAGCTTTCCCCTTAGTCAGTGTCCACTTTTTGATAACAAATATCACACAGTCACAACTATAATCATTGGCTTGGGCTCTGGGATGACTAGAGTTAGACCTGGATCTCTCAACAGTGATGCTCCAACAAAATCCTGCTACTTACCATGGCTTCCCAATGTCTGGCTTCTTAACTCTAGGGGAAATATGAAAATATGAATGATTAGTAAGGAAAGTGTTGTAGTTATTTATATGATCAAGGGCCAAAGAGACTTCACATGGTCCCTCATTAAATTCTGCTCACCACCTTGGAGGAGTTGTCCCATTTTACAGTTAAGAAAATG
This sequence comes from Peromyscus nudipes, assembly GCA_902168325.1. Classification (NCBI taxonomy): domain Eukaryota; kingdom Metazoa; phylum Chordata; class Mammalia; order Rodentia; family Cricetidae; genus Peromyscus; species Peromyscus nudipes. The sequence continues at coordinate 28,336 of CABHPH010155151.1, read as the reverse complement.
GAGACTTGAGACTTATCTAGAGTCACTCATCTGCTAAGTACGGAGTCAGGTTTCCAAGTCAGGCCATGCTGGCCCAGGCTCTCTGCACTGACCCACATGTCCTCTGATGGGGCCTGCTCCATCTATGGAACCTGTGACTTCTGTTTCTTGAAACCCCTCTTTACTTTTGACCTCCAATTGCCCGTCCAGCCCCCTGTGAAGCTTCATATCTACTGAGGGGCCAGCCTGATGTCCAGCTTGACCTGGGGCATACCTATCCTATACCATTCACCTAGTGTCTTCAGCTGTGCTATGGCTAGGTCAGGGGTCAAATCCCCCAAACTCTAGAAGCAGGCTACAGTGGGGACTGTGGCAATCAGAACAGAAGCTGTTCTGCCTTAGGGTGAATTGAAGTTACCCAGCTCTGGTTGCTTGGTTCTGTGAGGGAATGGATTGCCAGATCTCCTGGGTTTTCCAGAGAAGGGAGGAGGCAGATTTTTGTGAGTGTGGTTCAGCAGAGTGGCTAGGAGGCTGACTGTATAGGTTTCTCCCCTAGCTCTACAGGCCAGTAGCTAGGAGGCTTTGGGAATGTTTCTTAGCATCTTTTAAATCCATTTCCCCTCTGTGAAAGAGGTGGCTAGCACTACCTACACCACTAGTGAGCAGGCTGGCACTATTCAGAGGAATGAAAGAGTTAAATACACATGAAATTTAAAATAAGTATTCTCTATTTCGTCATAGTGCAAAATATATTTACTACACGATGTATCAGAAAATCCTCAGAATTCTAAGTGTTGACAACTAATTCAATTTAAAACAAAAACATTCTATTTGGGCAAAGAAACTATTCAGGCTAGATCATCCATGCTGGCTAAGTTTGTAACGCGTGGCCTAGAGAGTCAGCAAGGCTGTTCCAGTTTGTGTTCATCTGGGGCAGAGCTGGGAGCTTAGCACTCCAAAATCAGAAGATGCAGAACCTTACATTTTTATTTATTTAGAATTTGGCAATTTGCTGTGGGTGATTCTCTCCCAGTAATTTTTTTTCAAACATATACAAAAGGTAAATGAACATATACAATAAGCAATTCATGACACATCACTCTAACAATTGTGTTATTTTTGTGCCTCTGCCTCTTAATGGTTAGAGCCACCCCACATGATAACAAGATACTAAAGATGCGAATGATGCTTCATCTCTAAGCACTTCAGCATGGTCCTTTCCCTGAAGAGGAACTTCAGTTGAGAAATTGCCTCCATTGGTTGCCTATAGGAAAGTCTACAGAGCATTTTCTTGATGGATGATTGATGTGGGAGGGCCCAACTCATTGAGGGTAGGGTCACCCCTGGATAGGTGGTCCTGGATTGTGTAAGAAAGCAGGCTGAGCAAGCCATGAGGAGCAAACTAGTAAGCAACATTCCTCCTCCATGGTCTCTGCTTCAGTTCCTGCCTCCAGGTTCCTGTCCTGAGTTCCTACCCTGACTTCTCTTCATGATGGACTATAAACTACAAACTTTACTTTTTTAAAATTTTATATGCATTGGTGTTTTGTTATGGGTGTCAGATCCTGTGGAACTGGAATTACAGACAGTTGTGAGCCACCATGTGGGTGCTGGAAATTGAACCTGGGTCCTCTGGAAGAGCAGTCAGTGCTCTTAACCACTGAGCCATCTCTCCAGCCCCTAAACTACAAACTTAAATAAACACTTTCCTCCACAAGTTGCTTTTGGCCCTGCTGTTTATCACAGCAATAGAAACCAAACTAAGTCAACACACTTCCAATCTGACTATCCTGCACCTTTGTTCTAGACCCCGCCAGGCTCACTGAGTAATCATGAAGGAGGATTCTCCCAGTGTGCTCTGTTCTCCTGCCACCCTGAACCAGGGGACAGGTAAGAAGCTGCAACTCACAGCATCAAATAGGTTCAGGGCCCAGTCATATAAAAGCAAAGATATGAGAGCCAGAGAGGAGCTGGATAGGGCCAGAGGGCTGAAAGGGTTGGACTGTATTATTGGCTGAATGTTATGCCCACCAAAGTTTTTAATGCTGCAACCTAATCACCAATGCGATCATATTTAGAGGTGGAGTCTTTGGGAAGTGATTGGGTCTTGAGAGCAGAGCCTTCATAAATGAAATTAGTGCCCTCATAAAAGGGGCCTGAAAGGAAGGACCCTCATGACTTCTGTCCGATTAGCACATAAAAACACGATAGCTGTGAACCAGCATGCAGGCCTTCAAAATACAACAAATCTGCCATAATCTTGATCTCGGACTTCTAAGTGAGAAATAAATGGATGTTGTTTTATAAGTTACACAGCCCCTGGTGTTTTGTTATAGTAACCGAAATGAACTATGATAGACTGAGACAAAACAAAGTCAGTTCAAAAAACACATCTTTTGTATGCAATGGTCCAGCTAACTGATGGCTTAAGACCAGCTTAATGGGCAGGTTGCCCCTTGCCATATTTGAGATCATTCCTAAAGGGAAAAGTCCATGGTGGACTTTGTGTGGAAATTCTTAAATATTAGACTAAGGGATCTGGAACCATTTGGTACACAATAAGGCGGCATTTTACATTGTGATTTAGGAGCTAAGTGGGATGAAGGGAGAGGCTCTAGAGCTGGGAACTGATGTAGAGAAGGTGATGTTTCACAGGCGAGGCTGAAGACAGCAGAAACGGAAAGATGGAAGACATTGCAAAGGGAGACTCTGGGTTATTTCTGACTGGAGATGTGGAAATGAGCTAAAGTTGATGCCAAGGTTTTAATCCAAGAGAAAGGAATATTGGCCACAAGTTCCTGAGAAAAACAGAAGTTTCTATGAAGAAACTACTTGGGGAGGCGAGATAAGTCCAACAAGTTTGATGTAAATTGTTCAAGGTGTTGGCAATCCTGTGATGGAAGAGGAACTTGGAGGGAGGCAGAGATGATGGTGTGGGAATAACCCAGGTGAGAGAGAAAGCTCTAAGCGGGAAATGAGAACACAGAATAGACATCTGAGACATGAAATATTAATACCCAGCCATGTGTGACCACTTTGCAGACGTTAGGAAAAAGGGCAGCCAGGGGAGAGACTAAATGTTGTGCAAATCAGGACTATGCTGTCACAGATATAAAGGAAAAGGTGAGTAATGCCACCTACACTGCCACAAACACACACACACACACACACACACACACACACACACACACACAC
>CABHPH010155151.1:1712-25152 GCA_902168325.1 Peromyscus nudipes | reverse complement strand
ACACACACACACACACACACACACACACACACACACACACACACCCCTTAATGGTGACAGCCACGACTACAGGTGCTTATGAGCAAGCCCCAAACTGCTCTTGTGGCATTTCAGCTGTGGGATCCTTGCCCATTTGAAACTGGTGCTTGATGAGAGGGGGGAAGCACATACTTTGATGCTGACAGGATTGTGGCCTCTCGGGAGGAATGGCACCATCTGCTTCCTGCTCAGAATGGCAGCTAATCAGTAAGGATGGAGTGTGGAACCCTCTGGATCCCTTCTGGCTTTCAGGTGGAAAAAAAGGCTGATCACAAAGGGTAGGAGGGCATGTGAAAAACTACCAACACCAGGAATGTCTGGCATACTTAGTACATGTTGGCAATGTAATTAGTCACAATGCTAAGCTCAATTTCTGGGAAGAGAAACAAAGGGTTTGGCTAGTTTACTGCTCCCCAACAAGGATGCACTTCACTACAGGCATTGTGATTGGCTCTAAGGCCAACCTTTCCCCTTAAGTGTTTTAGAGTTCTTAGGAACCATGAGTGAAGGTGAGGATATACTATAGCTTGTTGTTCTCTATTACTGTGAAGTTGTTTGAAAATATCTAAGAGAAAAACAGTGCATGCTGTTAACAAAGATGTTCTCCCCCTTCCTTTTTAAATGTCACTATTTAAAGACCTCGTTCCAAACTCTAGAGTGTCACCAGCTGAGTGACCTTGAGATAGGAAGAGTGTTGAGCAAAGATCACCTTGGAGAAGTTTGGCAGTAAAAGAAAGAAGAAAGGCAGATATAGTCCAAGACATAAAAAAAAATCACATCTCAACCTTTCATTGTATATTTGGGAGAAATTCTTCTTATTGGGATAAGGCTCAACCCAGAACTCTTGAGAGTCTAAATTACTGCCTGAGATTCTCCTGGTTTAGTATTGAAAGCCAGACATCCCAGGAAACCCCTAAGGGGCAGGCAGATTTGCACAGTGAATTGATCACCTTGAGTTTCAGACAGTGAGTTTTGGCCCAAATGAATCAAATTAGATGTAACATCAGTTGCCTTGTGATGTAGAGAAAGCTACTCTCATCCTCTGATTCAGTGCTCAGTGGCTAGATGCTTCTCTTTGGAGTTTGACTTACCTAGACTGAAGATATATCTCTGTTGACTATGATGGACAAAGAGAAGTGTCTTAGGGTTTCTATTGCTGTGATGAAACACCATGACCAAAAGCAAGTTGAGGAGGAAAGGGTTTATTTGGCTTACACTTCCACATCACAGTTCATCATCGAAGGAAGTTGGGACATGAACTCAAACAGGGCAGGAACTTGGAGGCAGGGGCTGAAGCAGAAGAAGCCATAGAGGAGTGCTGCTTACTGGCTTGCTCATCAGGCATGGCTTGCTCAGCCTGCTTCCTGATAGAACCCCCCACGGTGACAGTAACCACAATGGGCTGGGTCCTCTCACATTAATACTTTAAAAAATGCCCTACAGCCAGATCTTATGGAGGCATTTTCTCAACTGAGGCTCCCTCCTCTCTTGATGACTCTAGCTTGTGTCAAGTTGTGGTGAAATCAGCTAGCATAAGAAGGAAGGTTTTCTTGCCTATATTAACATTTATTTAGTCCTCACAAAAACCATGTGAGGTGAAGGTTGCCATCTTCAGGACACTGAGGCACAAAGAGATCTCCATTTGTCAGGCTTCAAATCCAACACTCTATTGTGTTCCTAAGGGACAGGTATGGTCCATCTCCATCATTTGGAGAAAACGCAAGGCCATGGCTAGAGTGGGCACAGTACAGTGTTCACATATGTAATCCTTCCAGAGTGGAAAGGAGCTAGATGATCCTTATCAGGAAACTGTTGTCCTATTATAAATTGTTTCTGCCTTTTAAGCCACAGCTATTTAAATCCACCACTGGCCCCAGCAGTTAGGCCGCAAGGGCCATAGCCAGAAGGAATTCTGTTTCCTCAGGCTCTGACTCTTGCAAAGCTATGAAGAGAACTTAACTAAACCTCTGTCCCTCTAAAGAACTCAAGATTCAAAGGGTAAGGTGGAATTCTGCTCTTCAGAGGCTGAATAGCAAGTAGCTCACCTCCTCTCCTAAAAACCCTCATGCTTCTCCTCACCCCTCCTTATAAACCCTTCTCCACCTGGCTCCTCCCTACCACTTCCTGTCAGCTAGTTACTTACTCAGCCTCCTGACCACAGGTGAATTTTACAAATATTCTAGAGCAAAAACAAAAGTAACACACCTTCAAATAATATTCTACAGCAGGAAACGCCTCTGTCTCAATGGAGATATTTTTGTAGGCCTTTCAATCAGATCCTACATTGTGCCCCCTTTGAGTAGAATAAACAAGAGAACAGTCTCCGATTGGTGGTGCTGTGTTTCAGAGAATACAAATGTGAAAGAGAAAGCTTCAGGGTTAAAATGCTACACTACAATATTGGTTCTGCAACTTGAAGTGAAATACCCACCATATCAATTATACATGTTATAGAACTGCTTCACTGTGAAAGAGATGATAAAAAGATATGCCTGAAGCTGGGCGATGGTGGCAGAGCCAGGCGGATCTCTGTGAGTTCTAGGCCAGCCTGGCCTACAGAGCGAGATCCGGGACAGGCACCAAAACTACACAGTGAAATCCTGTCTTGAAAAAAAAAAAAAAAAAAGATATACCTGAAACAATGTATGACTTCCAGGTATCCCTGATCCTTTCACTTTCTGTGCTCTTGTGTTCGCCCTTAAACTCTCTATTCCCACTTCTAACAAACTAAATTTAATTTAAAATGTGTGCAACATGCTTTCATCAAAATATAGGTTTAAATTTCCCCTCTCCAAAAGAGACAATAACTAACATGACTTAGACTTTATTAGCCCAACAATACACTCCATTTTATTGGCTCTATCAGATGTAGTCTGAGTGAAGTTGATGGCAGCAGGTGTGTGGTAAAGGAGTGAATATCTCTATGAAGAAATGGAGCATTTAGAACCTGGCAGGAGCTGGGCATGGTGGCGCACACCTTTAATCCCAGCATTCAGGGGGCAGTGGCAGGAGGATCTCTGTGAGTTTGTGGCCAGCCTGGTCTACATAGTGAGTTCTAGGACAAAGAGAGACCCTATCTAAGACAGATAGATGGATGGATGGATAGATAGATAGATAGATAGATAGATAGATAGATAGATAGATAGATATGGATGGATGGATGGATGGATGGAGAGAGAGAGAGATAAGACCTGTCTGGTGGGGTTGGGGACAGTAGTTTAACCAGATGATGGTGGTGGCATTCTGCAGACCACTCAGAAAGTGATAAAAGTTGCTAAGCCAAGGCAAGGGAAGCAGAACAGTGGCTCTTAAGGCTTTTAAGGAGAGGTCCCCAATGCAGAAGCAGCAGCATTGTCTGTGAACTCGTTAGAAGTCTCGTTTGAGTTCCAAACCCAAATCTACTGAATCAGACCTACTGATTCTCACTAATTTTATGGAAGTTCAAATTTGATAATCATTGAATTGCAGACAGCTTGTCACAGTGCTTGAAACACAAGGGAACCACTGCTGGGTGGGCGAGAATAAGCACAAAGGCTTATGTTTTCCTTCTTGAGACAGTCTTGCTCTGTAGCCTAGGCTGGCCTGCTAGATGAAGGGTTTTCATGAAAGACCTAGAAAGGCAGTGGGCAACTCTGCTCACTTCTGTATCTAGCACCACTACCAAAGTTGGTGATCTCTTATCTGCTCTAATACCATGGCCATATAACCAAGCTCACTTCCCTCTCTTGCATCTCATAATTCATAGTTCCCAGGAGAAATAATGACTTTAACAACTTATAAAATGGTGCCATCACTCCTCTGCTTAACGCCTTCAGCCACTTCCAAGACAAGGAAGAAACTGTCAAGTCATGGCTGTGGCTGACAAGCCCCGGCATGAACTGTCTCTGTCCCTTTCACCACACCTTTGACCTTGCTCCTCTGCTCTGACTTGTCACTTATTCTGGCAGGGAACCCACCTTTGCTCTTTCTACCAGGACTGTGCTCCCCTCGTCCCCACCTGCATCATGAGCCCCTTGCCGGTGTTTGTATCTCAGTTAATATGTCACCTCTGCAGAGAAGCTTCTGTGACCGCTCTAGTACAAACTAGACAAACCAGTTAGTGCTCTCCTGAATTACCTAGGTGCTTATCTAATATCCTAGAAGTTAATCTGTTATTTAATCCATCAAATGGGGCTCAGCTCCCCCACAGAACCCGAGGAGGTAACCTGAGACAAAATGAGGAAAGTGTCTGAAAACATAAAATCATTCCATTTTTTAAAATCCTTTCTGTATGAGAAGGATATTTTTGCTCCATCTCCCTGGTCCATTGCATCATCTCTGTAGCTCTTGGCTAGTCTTTCAATTTGCAGTTCCTCCTTGCTCCAATGTCCCACAGACCATGAGTGGCTTAATGATCTTTAAATTCCATTAAAAAGAATCTTACTTAACTTTTAAAGAATAGAAATCCTCATCCTCTTGTAGCATGAATCTTAAAAGGTCTTATTAATAAAAAAATTTGGGATCCAGGTATTGGGGTGAATTCTGAAAGATCAAAGAAGCAGAACAAGCCACAGCCAACTTCACCTCGCCAACTCCTTAGCCGATCATGTTTCCTCAGACTGGAAGGCTCTGAGTCCTCATCCAGAAGGGATCTCAGCTGAACTGCTGCTGAAAGTCTAAAAGCTTAAAAGCTCTAGTTCCTGGTTTTCACACCTTATATACCTTTCTGCTTCCTGGCATCACTTCCTGGGATTAAAGGTGTATGCCACCCTACCTGGCTCAGTTTCCAGTTGTGGCCTTGAACTCACAGAGATCTGGATGGATCTCTGCCTCCAGAATGCTAGGATTAAAGGCGTGTGCTACCACTGCCTAACCTCTATGCTTAATATAGTGGCTGTTCTGTTCCCTGACACCCAGATAAGTTTATTGAGGTACATAATATATCAATCATATCCTCTCCCCCACAGGTCACCACAAAACATTCCTTAAGTACTACAGGACTGCAGATTGCACACTCAGGCCACTCATGTGCTATGTCTAGGGACTCCCCACTGTCATTGGTAGTCAAGGAATCTCTCTTTCCTAGCCTGAAGTCTACAACTTTCAGTGCTCATCCATATCACCCTATTTGTGAAGGAAATGCCCATCATCCTTAACAGTTAGGGAAATGCAAAGCAAACAACTTTGAGATTTCATCTTAACCAAGTGAGAATACCAAAGACCGACAGAATAACTGACAACAGATGTCAGGGAAGATGTAGAGAAAGGAGGACCCTCATTCACTGTTGGAGAGATTACAGCCACTCTGAAAATCAGTGTGAAGAATCCTCAAAAACCTTCTAAGTCTACCATATGACCCAGATATACTTCTTGGTATATGCCCAAGGAGCTGACATCATACTCCACAAATCCTTGCTCACCCATGTTCACTGCTACTCTAGGCACAATATCTAAGAAAGGGGAATAACCTAGATGTCCTTCAGCTGACAAATGAATAGTGAAAATGTGGTGCATACACACTATGGAACACTATGATGCCAATTAGCCTCAATAAAGACAAGCATGGCACAATAACCCTAAGGGTATAGTAGTAGCATGTATACTTTGGTGGTAACTAATAGGTCTATAATTTGATTTAAAGCCTGCTTAACAAGAGGGAAATCATGCCTGATACTGGAAAATCTGGCCAGTCACCAAGTACTAGTGAAATCATGGATCTTGGAGGAGAACCTACAACCACCACTTACTAAACCAGCATAGTCCCTAACTGCATTCTAAACCATGAGGCAGAAGGAGTGTGCTAACTGGAAATGCATTGAGCTTTAGAAACCTCAAAGCCCACCCCCAGTGACACATATCCTCTAACAAGGCCACACCTCCTAATTCTTCCAAATAGTACTATCACTCTGGGATCAAACATTTAAATACATAAGTGTGTGGGAGTCATTCTCATTCAAACCACCACAGACATCTGAAGGATTAAGGGGTGTGGCTTTGTTAGCAGAGGTGTGTTACTGTGGGATTTCAAAAGCCCACTCCAGACCCAGTCTCTGGCTCTCTAAATAAATGTGAGCTCTCAGCTACTGCTCCAGTGCTTGGCCTGACTGCCTGCCAGCATGCTTCTTGCCGTGACAGTCATGGACTAACACTCTAAAACTGTAAGCCAGTCCCTAAGTAAATGCTTTTGTGAAGGCAGTATGAAGGCCTAGACTTGATTTTACAGACTAGATCTTAGGGAAGGACCACCATCATAGACCACCTGCTGTACTCAGTTCCAGGAAGGACCTCAGGAATGTGCCATGACAACTTGAACAGATACAAGGCAGTATGCTCCTGCGGACATTCTGTCTGCGGTTCATGGCCCTTGAAGATATCCAGATAATCCTGCTGAGCAGCCCAGATAATCCTGTTCAGCAAGTTGTGATTCTCCGCCAAAAGTCCAACCCAATAGTTTCAAATGTGGTTTTGTGCTGAAAGTCTAGACCAACAGTTTCAAAAAATCACCTTGCCCCATATCCCTTCTACCCAATCCCAAGATGCCAAAGCATGTCATTCCTGGCTTTTTTCTTTCTTCTTTTTTTAATTGGTTTTTCCCTATAAAAACTTTCTACTCCTGGGCCCGCCATTGCCGCCACGTTTCCCTCCATCTGCTGGGTGGTGTCCCAGGTTTGAACCTGACAAAAAGACCCTTATGTGCTTACATTGGAAACTGTCTCCTTGGTGGTCTCTGGGGGTTTCATGACATGGGCACAACACTTTCTGTGGTGGTTTGAAAGAAAATGCCCCCCAAAGAAAAGTGGCACTATTAGGAGGTGTGGCCTTGTTAGAGTAGGTGTGGCCTTGTTGTAGGAAATGTGTCACTGTGGAGTCAGGCTTTGAGGTCTCATATATGCTCAAGCCACTCCCAGGGAGACAGACCACTTCCTGTTGCCTGCAAGCCAAGATGTAGCCAGCACCATGTCTGCCTGCATGCCACCATGCTCCCTGACATGAGGATAATGGACTGAAGCTCTGAACTGTAAGCCGCCACAGTTGCTGTGGTCATGGGGTCTCTTCACAGCAATAGAAACCCTAAGACACGTTCTTTTAGAGGTTGCCTTGGCCATGGTGTCTTCTTACATCAATGCATATGGAGACCATTACAAACAATTACAACTGATCAAAATGCAGAGTTGTGGAGCCCAGTTCCAGGTAACACACTTACAACCCAATTCCTGCTCCTAAGGCTCAGGGATCACTGTGGAAGAGGGGGGTGGGAAGATTATATGAGCCAGAAGAATAGGAAGTTTGCCGTGAGATTGTGTCTTCTAGAAATGTCAGAGAAGTTATATCAACATGGCTACCTAAAAAAGACCTGAAGGAGGAGAAAACCAATAGACATGCTAACATGGAAGGCAGAAGGCTCCAGAGGTCTTAACACTAGAAAGAATTACAGGCAACTAAGGAATACTGAGAATGGGAGAAATTATCTTCCCCAGGGAAGGGCACACAGGTTGGTTATCCAACACCAGATGGTCAGCCCTGAAAACATACACACACAAGAGACATCATTATATGGCCTGAGAAAGTTGCATTTTTATATTTGGGAACACACACACACACACACACACACACACACACACACACACACGTATGTATGTAACAACAATTAAGATGCTGTGGATTTAAAATGAAAACAAGGAGTGTGTAGTGTGTATATGGGAGGGTTTGGAGGAAGGAAAGGGAAGGGGGAAATGATATAACTGTATTATAATCTCTAAACTATTTTTAAAAGAAAACAGGAGAGTTCCCATTGCCACCAGGCTTAGACATTGCTGTGGTAGGAACAGTGAGAGAAATTTAGATGGGCAAATCGGAGCAGATTATCATGACTGGCAGGTGCACTCAGGCAGTAGAAGGACCTCTGACCAGAATATTAATGGAGGTCACAAATGTGTCTCAAGGAATGTACTAGAATAGGAGCTGGGGAGCAAGTGTCCCTAACATAGAACCCTCAAATATAAGAATAAAAATCTATAAAGAATAAAAAGAATTAAGAACAGATATTTAGACTGTAGATAGGGTTTATGCTGGTTTAGTAAAAGGGTCGTTGCAGGGTTTTTTCAGTTGATGTTTCTGGAATAGGACTGAATTGTCCTACACTACAAAGAACCTTAACGTAAGTGGCAGTCTAAAAAGGCCCCGAGGACAATTTGAAGCAAATTTAGGGAGACACTGTAGTGATGGTGGATGGCTGTCACTTCCAGGTCCTTTGTTAATGAGGTGAGGGACAGGAGACGAAAGCTTTTCAACCCCTTAGGTAAATGAAACCTGTACTGAGTGGGAACACACATACTGAGCACAGCCAGAATTGTTACCATGCCTTGTTCTTTGGAACCCCTGCAGCTGTATAACCAGACACCTCTGGACCAGGCAGAAAACCAGGAACTCTTCCAGGGCTTGTCTGACTTCAGTGCATATACTAGGGCGGTCTTTGTAACAGACTATGGTTCAGTGGACCAGAGGGAAGCCTGGGATTTCCCCATAACAAACTCCAGGCTATGCTGATGGTCCAAGTTCTACCTCTCCAGTTTTCAGAGCAGAACCTGAGGCCCTGAGGTGGACTGTGTCTTGCCTGAGCTCTGACACTGTGTGACTAGCCACATGTTCTGTTCTCACTGCACCCAGATATTCTGTTAAGTCTGTAGAAACCCCGGCACCACACAGTCAGTACCTGAGTGGAGGTGACTGTGTTAAGAGCTTAGATGGCGCCAAAGGCGAAGTAGGACAGAGCCTGGAAGGTTGGAGGAGAAGGTGACTAAATGTCATTGGCCAACAAGGTCGCAAGAACACACATAGCAGGTGTATTTACAACCAGCGAGACAGAATGTGATTAACAGTAATTTTCACATGTTCTGCTATGGTTTTAAAGTTAGTGACACACAGGCTTGATGTCAGGGAGATATTTTTAGGCAAATGGCCCTTTCAGCACCCATCATATGGTGCTGTGACAATTGTGACCCTTCATGTGGCCAGCCCTTGAAATAACGATTGACTTCTGGACTTGAGCCTCAGTGAAAGTGGGAAGGTTAAAAGGCAAAGGTCAAACGTGTTCTTTAACTCCCAACCCACTCACCCACCAGTTAGTCAGAGTTACTCATTGTTCTCCCAGTTCCCTGCTACAGAGATATTTAACTCTAGAGAAAGAACATGTATAATGTTAACCATTAAATTCATCTCTCTGCCCCTTGAGGTTTTAACTCCCCTAGGCATCTATTGATAAATCCCTCATGTGGTCCACGGGCTTCTGGGCTGTGATTCCAGCAACTTCACCATCCACTAATAAAATGAGCTTCCCCGCATCCCGTCAGCTTTACAATCGGCAGTCTTCCATCTCTAGAAGTCACTCTACCTTTAAAGCTTTTGACTTATTAGCATTTAATTCTCATAGTCAATCCTTAACTTCAGGGGGGAGCGGGACTGGCAAGTTGCCCCCTTGAAGACTTCTAATCTAGCCTACCTGAGTCTCATGCACCCACTTCTGTCTCAGTGCCATGGAAACCCTGGCAAAACTAAACGCCGTTTAGACAAGGCCACAGTAAAACTGATTGTGCCTAGGCAAACAGGTCCGATACTAACATAGACTCCTGTACAGACTTGGGGGGTACACTGGGGGTTACAGGACAGTGACAGAAAGGAGCCAGAAGTTAGGGCATCTGAGTAGTTGCCTTAGACCTCCTTGACTCAGCATTGACACCTCAGATCCCTTTCTGCTCAGGCCACTTCCCAGGCTGTCCTCAGCTGAACTCTGAACTGAAGAAATATAGGAAACTAAACAGGGCCCCTTTGCTGTTGCCAATGTTTTTTTCATGCACACAACGCTATATGGTTATTCCAGGAGCGAGGAGTAATTTATCTGCCTTCCTAGTTTTTAAGACCATGAATGGCTTTCCTTACTTTACTTCTGCTGTTCTGGGTGTGCATGCTTCGAGTCAGTCACAGTTTTGAGTTTAGGTACATCCGTCTGTGTATGATTTTCAGCGTGTAGAACACTTTCACTTTCATGGCTGTGGTTTTTTTTTTTTTTTTTGGATTCAAGGGAAGTGTGCAGGAAAGAGCTGCACTTAGGCAGTCTTGTTAGGCAAAGCTGGGTTTCAGCTTGCAGGCAGAGTGTGAGCAGCGAGTGCAGTGAAATACAGCTGTGGCGCATTAGCCCGCAGTGTGTCACAGTGGATGGACTTTAAGCCTTGTGACAATGACTTGCAATTAGAGCAGCAAAAATGATCGGAGAAAACGTTGCAGCATTTGAACTGACTCTGGGTCTCCGCTTCTTTCCTCAGCACATGCTGCCTCCCCCTATCACCGCTCTGTAACTAAGATAACACTGAGCTGTTCTGGTCGATTGTAGAGGAGCCAGCCTAAGCCGGCAGAAGACTGCTAGCTGCTGTAGGATTTTAAATAAATTCAAAACAGATTACACATGGCTGAGGATTCCCAGTACCAACCTCTCCCCCCTCACCCACAGGTTCCGAAGTTTGTTTAACAACCCATCTTCAGGGCACAGAGGAACAACCTGGGTCGCACCCGCCCATGTTTGAAAATCTTACCTAAATGGTACAAGCTGACTCAGCATCTGCAGCTACCAGCTCTTAGATGGTGAGCAAGCAGGTCTCAAGGAGGTGGCTGCCGGTGCCTCTGCTGCAGCAGAGGAACCCGAGTTCTGCTGGAAAGGCAAGCGAACGGGAGAAAACGTCAACTGACATAGTTCAAGTGTTTCAAAGTTAAAAATAAAACTATATCACAAGGGCAACGTGATCAGGCTCAGCTTACGACTCCCTTCGCCTGTAGGTTATCAACACTCGGTGTCCAAGTACTGGAGTGGCGGAGCAGAGCTCAGGGGAAGTGGGGCTTTATACCAATGGGCTTTCTCTTACCAAAGGAAGGAGGAAAGCCTTTGGAAGAAGGGTCAGTGCAAGGCTAGCACAGACACAATCCTGTGTGTGCCCAGGGCAGGTCCAGCTGTGCTCAGGAGCTGGGGGAGAAGCAGCAGGATTTTTGCTCAGATTACAACCCTGCTTTTCACCCGAGCCCCTCACTGGTGGAAGCAGCAACTTATAGGTTTGTTTGTTTATTTATTAGTCTTTAGCTTTTTGGCTCTTTTGGGGGGCCTGCCACCCAGCTCCCAATACCACGGAGTCTTATTCTTTTTATGAATGCTCAGCCTTAGCTTGGCTTATTCCTAGCCAGGTTTTCTTAACTAATTATCCTATCTATCTTTTGCCTCTTGGGATTTTATCTTTCTCTGTTTCTGTATATCTTTCTTTACTTCTTTCTCCTTGACTGACTGTGTAGCTGGGTGGCTGACCCCTGCAGTTCTGCTCCTTCCCTTGCTCCTTGATCTCTCCTCCCAGATTTCTCCTCCTATTTATTCTGTCTGCCTGCCAGCCCCACCTATCCTTTCTCCTGCCTTGCTATTGGCCATTCAGCTCTTTATTAGACCAATCAGGTGTTTCAGACAGGCAAAGTAACACAGCTTCACAGAAATAAACACATGCAACACAAAAGAATGCCACACATCTTTGCATCATTATTCCACAGCATAAACAAATGTAACACATCTTAAAATAATATTCCACAACAGCAACTTGTGTAAGAGGCATGGTGTCAAGCTCCTGTTTCTCCTGTTTCTTCTCATGACAACTCAATATCTGTCCTCCTCCGGAGACTGGGAAAAACGAGAGTTTGTCAAGATAAACCAAGCAGAGAGTTAAGTCACAGGGAGAGAATTAGAGGTGGTAGGAGGCTTGACTATCATTCAGTACATTTCCCTCTTGTTACAGATGAGAAGATGCAGGATCAGGGAAAGTAAACTACTCATCCATAATCACAAGGCTCAGAGCCAGAAGAAAGACTTCTGATAGTCTGGTATTCTTTATCTTAACCACTTCAAAACAGTTCTTTCCACCTCTTTTCTGAGGGAAAAAAAATAGCAGGTGAATAATGTCTCCTTCATACAAAGTGCTCAGTCTAGCTGCTATTTGAATGTGGCTGTATCTTGAGGGGAAGGGGTTTTTGAATCTGCTGTGATGAGCAGTCTCTGAAGTCCCCTTCACCCATTCTCCCCTGCACATTTGTTCATGTAGGTAAACTCATCTGGGTGAAAAGTCAGAAGATAGAAATCCTAACATTTGCTACATGCATCTTGTATTGTAAAACTCTGCTGAATTTGTAATGCAGTTTTCCTGTGGATTCCTTAGGATTGTCTATAGATAATACCTCTGTGGATTGAGGTATTCTTATTCCCTTTCCAGGCTGGTTGCTTTTTATTTCCTTCCCTCACCTTTTGCCTGGCTTGGAGTGTCCTGCACCAGGTGGAACAGGGGTGGAAACAAGGGCTGTCCCTGCTTGTTCTGGACAGCGGGCACTTTCGCTGGCAAGCCACCTGTGGAATTTTCCACAGATGAGAACAAGTTGCCTGGGAATCTTTCAGATAGCTTTCTGCAGGTTGAAGAGGAGAAGGAATTGGTAGGGTTTTGTTTTTGTTTTTTGTTTTTTGTTTTTTGTTTTTTTTTTTTAGTCTAGAGACTGTTCTCATCATGAAAGGCCGTGGACTTTTACAAGATGATTTTTCTGTACCTCTTGTATTACATTGATTGGTGTTTATATATTGAACCAAACTTCAATTTTTTTGGTAAGCCTCACTTGGTCTGGTATATCACTCTTTCTCCATTGTCCTAGTTAAGGTTCCTATAGCTATGATGAAACACCATGGCCAAAAGCAAGTTGGGGAGGAAAGGGTTTATTTGGCTTATACTCCATCATAATCCATCACTAAAGGAAGTCAGGACAGGAACTCAAGCAGGGCTGGAAGCTGGAGGCAGGAGCTGATGCAGAGGCCATGCAGGAGCATTGCTTACTGGCTTTCTCATTATGGCTTACTCAGCCTAGTTTCTTGGAGAACCCAGGACCACCAGCCCATGGATGGCACCACCCACAATTGGCTGGGTCCTCCCACATCAATCACTAATTAAGAAAATGCCCTTCAAGCTTGCCTAAAACCTGATCTTAGGGAGGCATTTTCTTAATTGGAGCTCCCTCTTCTCAGATGACTTCAGGTTGTGTCATGTTGACATAAAACTATCCAGCACATCTGTATTGTTGGCTTTGATTTGTTAGTATTTTACTGAGGATTTTTGCACCTAGCCTGTAACCTCTTTGGGATGCTTTTGCTTGGTGTGATATTGGGGTAATACTGGTATCATAGAGTAAGTAAGGAAGTGTTCCTATGTGTTCTTCAGGGTTTTCTAGAGTAACAGAACTTACAGAATGGATCAATCTGTCTGTCTGTCTGTCTGTCTACACACACACACACACACACACACACACACACACACACACACACACGGGATTTATTACATGATTTACAGGTTGTGGTCCAGCTAATCCAACAATGGCTGCCTATGTACAGAAGGTCCAGGAATCCAGTAGTTATTTAGTACATGAGTCTGGATGTCTTAGCTGGTCTTCAGTAGACACCAGAATCCTGAAGAAGTATGCTTCAATGCCAGTGACAGGATGGACTTGCTACTGAGGGTTGGGGCTTCCAACAGAAGGTATAGTCCATATTAGAGATGGGTCTTCTCACTTTCAAAGATCTAGAATAAAGGTATGTCTTCATACCACAAAGATCCAAATTAGAAGTGGATCTGCCCACTTCAAAAGTTAAGAAAAAAAAATCCCTCACAGGTATGCCTAGCCATTTTTAGGTTTTAGTTTATTCCTGATGGTTTTAGTTAATTCCTGATGTAGTTAAGTTGACAACTAAGAATAGCCATCACATCCCTCTTCTGGTTTTGGGAGGACACAATGCAGGATTTAAACATTTGGTAGTATTTGCTGGTAGAGCCATGTGGGGCTAGGCTCTCCTCTGTGGGAAGCCTTTGTAATCTCTTCACTTGTCTAGCCTTAACTGCAGAATTCATATTTCTTGTTGGGTTAGATCTGATATTTTATCTTTCAAGGAATTTGTTCATTTCATCTAAGTTGCTGAGTTTGTTAGCATATAATTGGTAACAGGATTCCTTTATGATGCCTCTATCTTCTGTGAAATTGGTGGTAGCAGCTCTTCTTTTATGATTCAGTAATTTGAGTCAGCTCCCCTCTCCTCCTTCAGTCAGTTAGACTATATGTTTGTTAGTATGTTAATGTTCCCAAAGAGCTAAAGTTTGGTTTCATTGTTTTTTCTTTTTTATTCTTTTTCTTGCCCCATATTTCATCTACTTATAGTCTATACTTGCTTCTTTCTGCTTCCTTTGCACTTTTTTTTAACTTCTCTGGTTTTCTCAGGTAAAAATGTTGATTTGAAGTTAAGATGTTGGGGACAGTAAAAGGATTAGCAGTTGTCAAATGGGGGAGGGAGGGATGAATAGGCACAGGAGAGACTTTTAAAGGAGCAGAATCACTCTGTGTGATATGGCAATGTTAGATACATACTGCTATATATTTGTCAGAACCACAGTCTGTACACCGAGAATAAGGCCAGTATAAGCTATAGATTTTGATAAGGATGCATCCATGTAGGTTTGTCATAGTAAATGTGTGTCTCTCTGGTGAAAGATGCTGTTATTGAGGGAGGCTGTGGACATAGAAGAGTAGGTTACAGATGGGGACTCCATGTACCATCTGCAAAATCTTGCTGCAAACCTAAAACTATTAAGAAGGCTAGGGGCTAAAGATCAGAGGTTAAGAGCACTTACTGATCTTGTAGAGGACCAGAGTTTGGTTCCCAGTGTCTATATTTGGCAGTTCACAATGACCTGTAATTCCAGATCCAGGGGATGTGATGCCCTCAACTTGCCTCCACAGGCACACATATGTACGTGCACACATCTACAGTACACACATAAATAAAGTAAGTTTACAAAAAATAAAACTAATAAAAAAAACCCACAAGAGTACAAAACTAAGCCAAATTTCCAAACCTGTTCCAGGTCTACAGATTGTCCTGCATGGTCTTTGTGATAATTTACAGAGTAGAGGGTAACAAAGGCCTCAATACCTCTTAGTACCTGCCAGTTTCCGCCAATAAACGCTGGTTCGGGTTACTATCTATGTATGCTACCAGATTATCCAAATTAGAGTGTCTTCCTTGGTCATTTCTCTTTTTGTGATACTAGAGATTGAACCCAGGGCCTTACCCATGTTGGGCAAGCACTATATCACCATCTCCGTCTCCAGCCCTTCCTCAATTAATTTTAATTTCTAAGTAGAGGGATGAGTGATAAGTTTCTTTAAACTTTGCTCTCTATAGCTAAGGAAAGCTATCTGTAAGTGTTATTCATTTAGTTATGATTGGTTTTGTGGTCTAGAGTGTGCTTGAAATATTAATAAAAATATATATGTATACAATTATATAAAATATATACATATATAAAATTATATATGTATATATTTTGTTAAATCACATATAATTATATAACAATATTTTATACATAATTATATATTGCATATATAATCAGATAATTATATGTGATATGTAGTATATAATTATATATAATTTAATAAAATTTATTACATATAATATATAATTATATATTATATATAATTTTATTAATACTTTGAGAATTCATATGATGTATTTTGATCATATTCACCCTCCTCTTGCATCTTCCTCCCATAATCACCCTGTTTGCCCTCACCTCTCCACCCATCTAACTATGAGTTTTCTTTCTCTTTCGAGAACTCCCATCAAGTCTGATTTGTGTTGTCCTACTTCTCTTGGGTGTGGGTCTGCCATGGACTGTGGTTTCATGTAGCCCAGATGGCCTCAGAATCACTGTGTACCCGATGATCATCTTGAACTTGGGATTCTCCTGCTTCTACCTCCCATGTTCTCGGATTGCAGGTGTGTGATGCCCACTTTGGTAGGGCTGGAGATGGAACCCAGAGCTCCAGGCATGCTAGGCAAACACCAACTGAGCTATGTCCCCATCCCCAAGAATACACATTCTTTACAGCTAATTACGCAGCTAAATCTTTTCCTCTCATATGAAACTGTTATCTACTTGACCTTTTAGTTATGGAGACTGCTGTGTGACAATTTTGCATTGTGATTATTGTGATCTTGTATTTGTTCAAGTTTCTCCAAACTTTTGTTAACAATTGCTTCATATGGGTTTGGTATATGCTATTAACTATATATACGTTCAGAATTGAATCTTTCACGAGTTAATCACCCTTCTTGTCATTTTCTATAGTGCTTGATCTCTATCTAATCATGTATTTCCCCTTGAGGTTTAACTTGCCAGATGAGATGCCCATGCTAGCTTCCTTCCTGTTTGCAGATATTTGACAGGTGTCAGAGTCCAGCTCTGACCTGTTGAAGGGTTCTTGCGGGGAGGAGAGAGGAATGAGGAAATATTAAATAGAAATATAGACGGAGACAGAGAGAAAGGCAGAGAGACACAGGATAGCTTCGGGAGGGCCCTGGGTCAATACCTAGCCGCCCAGACTTTATTCATGATTTTAAACATCAGTAAAGGGAGGAGCAGAAGACCTCCTCCTTTCAAGATCAAATCACAACATACAACCAAGTGTAAACCCTTCGAAACACCTGGTATCCACGCCCCTGGCCAAATCATCCTATTATGCAGCCCTGCTGGGTAAAGCAAGCTCAGATTCTCTGACCTTAACTAAGGCCTTACTAGGAAGTGTCTGTGGGTCCCCACAGACAGGCATCGAGATGCCCATGCTAGCTTCCTTCCTGTTTGCAGGTTTTGCAGCCATCACTTCCTCAGAGAGCTGGCTTGGGGAGGCCGCAGGCACTCCTGTGGGAGTGATTTTGCTTTCATTCATTTCAAAGCATGCTCCGGTTTTCCCTGGTGAGCACGTTGTTTAATGTTCACACATCGGTGATTTTCCAGACTTTCTCCCGTTATTGCTTCCTAATTTCATTCCATTGTGCCTGAAGAATATATTTTGTGTATTCTCCTTTTAAATGTGTTACCGTATCACCCCAAATGTTTTTCATTCCAATCCTTTTCTATTTCATTCTTTACTATTTTATATGTTGAGAAGTTCTCATTTTATTACATCAATGAAGATGTTTCTGGTTCTGCATGTTGTTTGTGTGTCGAGAAAGTGTACTGAGTGTCATTTAAAAGACACTTGAGTTTGTCGGTTTTCCCAGACATTGCTTCCTTAAAAGTCTGTATCTTCCTATGCTGGTTCCTCCAGCTCTTCCTGTGTCTAGACTTTCACACTGTACTAAAAAATCACTAGCGATGGTGATTCCCTCGAAAACATTGACTAGAAATCCCCTGTTGGAAAGCTATCAAACTAAAGATTATGAATGAAACAGAAGCTTACGGCCTTTGGTCATGAAAAGTAAATGACTCTAATGTGCTGTCCCTCTGGTCCAAAGTTTAAGTTAGTTTCGGGGAGGAGAACTTTGGAGTCTCCTGGCCTTCTAGGAGTCCTCTCTCCTGAGAGTCCAGCGGCTCTCATGCCCTGCTGAGCTATCCTAGGAAACAAAAATACTTTTTCTACAGAAATCAAAGTAACACTGACAGAATGAAATAGAAACCAGAGATTGAGCCAGACATGGTGGTGGACACTGAGGAGGCAGAGTGTGTGGGTCTCTGTGATGAGTTGAAGCCAGCCGGGGCTATGAGACCATGTCTTAAAAAAAAAAAAAAAAAAAAAAAAAAAAAAGGCTAGGGTTTAGCTCAATGGTAGAAAGCTTGGTCTTTGTTGTAAAGATCTGGTGTCTGCTGGCTGTTGTTCTGGAACCAGATTTGGAGTAAGAGGAAAGGGGACATTGGGGTCTTATTTTTCATTTAGTGGAGAAGCCTTCTGGGGCTTCTTCTGGGTGAAAACAGCCACACTTTAACCCTGGTGTTCTCTCCAGTCACCATGACTAGAAATGAGAGCGGCCAAAAGAAAGAACAATGAGGATCAGAGCTGGAACCCTAGAGAATAAAGAAGGAAAGGGGGGTGTGCTGGGGTGTGCTTGGGGTGTGATGGGGTGTGCCAGGTGTGTTTGGGGTGTGCTTGGGCTATGCTGGGGTATGCTAGGGTGTGCTGAGGTGTTCTAGGGTTCCAAAGAACACAGTAGCCTGGGATTAGAAGGTGCTGTTTGTTGGTGCTGCTGGGGATCAACTAAAAATGATGGTTCTCAGTCTGGATCTCCAGAACCCAGGTGAAATGCTAGGTGATCTAGAGCAAGCTGGACAGCCAAGCTACCCACATCAGTAAGCTCTGGGCCCAATTAAGAGACCCTCTCAGTGAATAAGGTGGAGGGTGATTAAGGAAGATTCAAAACATCAACCTCAGGACAACACACACACAGGCACACAGGCACATGCACACACACACACACACACACACACACACACACACACACACACGAGCACAGACACATGTATGCTCACATATATGTGAACAGGTATACACACACATTAAAAAGAGTCTCTGATACAGAGATTCAAATAAAGTACATTATTGTTATTATTATACCTTTTTAAATATTTATTTTATGTGTGGGTGTTTTGTCTGTCTGCATGTCTGTGTACATATGTGTTCAGTGCCTACACAGTCCAGAAAGACAGCAGTGATTTCCATGGAACTGGAGTTACAGATGGTTATGAGCTGCCATATCGGTGCTGAGAATTGAACTCGGGACCTCTGGAAGAGCAGTACTCTTAAGTGCTGAGCGTCTTCCCAGCCCCTAAACAAAATTCTTAGGAAACTGCTTGAGACAGCAGGAAGTGTGATGAGGAGACAGCTGATAGCCAGTGAAGGGTTGCTACTGACCCAGACAACATTATGAACCATAGAGCTTGGTCCTGAAAGAAGGACATGGGAATAGTGCAAAAAATATGCCTTTAAAAAAATCACCAAAATGGGGGGAAAACCAACCAAACAAAAACACAACCAAATGCCCACCAAGAATCAAAGAATAAAACAGCCAGATGTGGTGGCACACCCTTTGAATACCAGCACTCAAGAGGCAGAGGTAGACAGATCTCCATGAGCTTGTGGCTAGTCTGATTTACATAGTGAGTTCCAGGACAGCCAGGCCTACACAGGGAGACTATCTTTCAAAAACCAACCAAACAAATAATCCTGAAAAGAGAAAACAAAATAAAGATGTTATTAGATGCTCAAAGCCAAAAGTATCCATCATAACAAAGCTGCCCTGAAAGAGCTGTAAGAGAACTTCTACTAGACAGAGAGTGAATAGCTTCTATCAAGGATGTAAACCTGTGGTGATTAATCTTATTTGTCAGCTTGAAACCTGGGAAGAGGGAACCTCAACTGAGGAATTGCTTCCATCAGATTGACCTGTGGACGTGTCTGTGAGTCATTTTCTTACTGTTATTTGATGTAGGGGGGACCTGACCACTGTGGGCATGCCATCCCTGAGCAGGCAAACCTGGGTTTTATGAGAAAGGTAGCTGAGCTTTTCTGAAGATGGCACCACAAGAAGATGGAAGCTCTTGCTCCTCTTAAGACCAAAGCCAAAGCAAAGGCATTGAAAGCCAAGATGGAGATGTTGAAAGTTGTCTACAGTCAAGGAAGGAAGATCCACTTGTCCCCCACCTTCCTGTGGCCCAAGACCCTGTTATGCTAGAGCAAATACCCTGATAATAGCGGGCCCAGGAGAAAAAGCTTGACTACCACCTATTCATCAAGTTCCTCTGACCACTGAGTCAGCCATGAAGAAGACAGAAGACAATGTTTTTTGTGGCCATCGAGGCCAGCAAGCCACCAAATCAAACGGGCTGTGACGAAACTGTGACACTGATCTGGCCAAAGTCAATACCCTGATAAGGTCTGGTGGAGAGAAGAAGGTGTGTGTTCGGTTGCCTCCTGATTATGACTCTCTGGGTGTTGCCAATAAAATTAGGATCATCTAAACTGAGTCCAGCTGGCTAATTCTAAACATACATATTTTCACCATTAGGGGAAAAAAGGGATAGCCAAACAAGGCAGAAGAGAAAGCCAGTAAGCAGCATTTCTCCATGGTTTCTGCTTCAGTTCTTACCCTGGCTTCCCTGATGATGGATGATAGCCTGTAAGCTAACATAAACCCCCTCCTCCCTCTCCCAAGTTATTTTAGGTCAGTGCTTTATCACAGCACCAGAAAAGCAAACTAGAACAACATCGAATGACTACAACTCAGAAGTAAGAGTACAGACAAACCAGTTAGGAATGAACAAAAGGTTTGAAAAATATTTTCATGAAAAAATATTAAAGGGCATGTGGAGAGAGACTGAGAACTTAGAACCCTCATGAGCTGGGGCAGAAATCTAAACTATTTGGGGGAGACGATGTGGTGATTTCTTTAAAAGTTTAACATGGTCTTGCCTCGTGATTCAGCAGTTCCATTCCTTGAAATCTACCCAAAAGAAATGAGAGCATGCGGCCATGAAAAGATGTGTCCACAACTATTCATAGTAGCAATGGTTGTGAGAGCCAAACACTCAGGACAGTCTGCATGTCCTTGTGCGATGACTATACAAAATGTGGTATGCCCACACTATGAAGTGCTACTCAGGAATAAAAAGGAACAGATTACTGACTCATTTTACACCACAATGAACTCCAAGAACATGATGAATGAAAAAAAAACTTTGTGAAGATTGAATGGTAACCTTGTGAGAATTCATTATTGTCTTTGTTCTATTTTGTATTTGAAAATGTTTATGTAATAAAATTACATAGCCTTTAGCCATGCTTTCACAGTAAAAGAATAGACCTAGCCAGGCAGTGGTGATGCACACCTTTAATCCCAGCACTCGGGAGGCAGAGGCAGGCGGATCTCTGTGAGTTCGAGGCTAGCTGGTCTACAAAGAGGGTTCCAGGAAAGGCGCAAAGAATAGACCCAGGCTGAGGTGGAACTTTTATGATCAACAACTGTGTTCTCCAGGGTGTGTGGCTGGAAGAAGCAGAGAGAGGCTTCAATGTGCTCAGATTTCTGGGCTGTGAGAATAAACTACCAAAGGGACTGATGGGTTGTGGAATAGAATGTTTGTTAATTATGTAAAGATGTGTGGCATTTGTTTGTGCTGTAGAACAACTGTTTAACTATGTAAAGATGTGTTACTCTTTGACCTTGCCTGCCTAAGACACCTGATTGGTCTAATAAAAAGCTAAATGGCCAATAGCTAGACAGAAGAGGGATAGGCAAGGCTGGCAGGAGAGAGAAAAGGGGGAGGGGTCAGCCAGCTAGGGGCCAGCCAAGAGCCAACCAGCCAGACATGGAAGAAGCAGGAAAGCAGGATGGATAGTACATAAGTGAGGTAAACGAGTTTTGGGGCAGCAATAGATTAATAGAAATGGGTTAATTTTAGTTAAAAAAAAAGCTAGCTAGAAACAAGCCTAAGCTAAGGCCAAGCATTCATAATTAATAATAAGTTTCCATGTTGTGATTTGGGGGCTGGTGGTCCAAGAAAGCCTGCTACACTGATGAATCATAGATAGTGATAATAGTAAAAGCTGAATGGTGGGTATAAAAATTTAACCTTTTATTTTACCCTTCATTTTTATTGACTGTATAAGTAGCATCAGATTCTAGTGTAGGTATACCAGTGAGGGGATCAGGTTAACTGGAGACTTGTTTTGTCAACAAACAATACTTAATAAAGATTATTCACCAAGACACAACGAATGTGAGAATAGAATGAATAAGAATTCTAATAAGCCATTACTCTTCAGAAGAAATAAAATTTAACTTTCCATTGGGCTCAAACCTACAGTTGTGGTATCCTAATTATTTTAGAACATTGGCCATTTGTTCCTTGTTTTTGGCATGCTCTTTCCTTATTTGGATTTTATTTCTACTTGTAGCTATAAAACTACTCATGCAAAATGGGTTTAGCATAAACTCAGTGTTCACTTATTGTGAGCCACTGATTCCTATCTGAAAATAAGTTTATAAATAAAACATTTTATTTTATGTTAATCAGTTCATATGTAACAAGTATATATAATGGTGATGTTTTCTTGATAGTTACTATTCGGCTACAAGTGATTTCCTACAGCATAAATTATCAAGGAGAGCTTGAGATGTTGGCATTTAAAAATCATCTATTTCTAATTTCTTTATAATAGTATTAAAAATAAGATTAAATAAAGGGGTAGGAGTAGGGGATAGACCAAACTGGTTGCATGTCACTTTGAGAGGTAAAGCACATGAAAGAAACGGTTGGGAAACGCAGCTCCAGGCAGAAGAGGGCAACCTGGACTCTCAGATCCCAAGGAAGTAATGGCGGGAGAATGAGATGTTGACAGTACAAGAATGGAGTGTGCAACGGCCGGCTCTCCCACTACACCAATTCCCTTCCAGGAAAGCCCAGGCAAATCAATACACATATTTAGAACCATCTAAGTCTACTTTTCCTTGAACTTGGCAATTGTTCTTATTTGGGAGGAAGGACAGGGACTTCCAAGAGAAGAAGGACAGATTAGAGAGGACATGGGGACTGGGGAGCAGGGCTCAGGAGAACTTGCTTGATCCTGTGGTGTTAAGTGCCTGCTGGGACTGCATGTGTTGCCCAAGGTGAGTCACCGAGGAGTCACAGGGGACTTTCTCCTCATCAAGGGTACTATGGGAATAGAAATCAGACAGTCAAAGACATTTCCAGTCAGCTTTAGCTCAAATGATAATTACAGACAGAAACTGTAGGCTGGAGATCAGTATCTCAGAAGGCTGGTGCTCACCATCCAACAAGCCTTGGGATTGATACCCAGCATAGGAGGAAATACGGATGGAGGGAGGGTGCAGAGAAGGAGGGGAACCATAGGTCAGTCTGGTATTAAATAAGGAAAATTGAAAAGCATAGAGACAGGGTAGGCTTCCAGTTACAAATTAATTCTAAGCAGGAGAAAGGAGGTCTAGTCTTTGAAAAACTCACTGAAAAAAATTCTACAAAACAGTTCAACACGTTGGAAAGGTAGAAGATTAAGATGTAACCATTAATCACTGATCTAAAGCAAACGGTAAATGTAATGCTAACATTGCTTTCTGAACGATCTCATGTTCAATTACCTCAAAATAAATCTATAAATCTGATACTTAAGAATGCTCTGAAGTCAGGTGTGGTGGCTCATGCCTTCAACCCCAGCACTCATGGGTATCCAGGACTACAACAGCAACAACAACAATAATGAAAGATATCTAAAGGAAATGTGTAGATTGCATGTGGAATAAACTCTAAAACGGTGCCAAAGGAGCCAGTGTGATAACTTATGCCTGAAATCCCAGTTATCTGGGAAGCAGAGGTAGGAGAATTGTGAGCTCTAAGCCTACCTAGGCTGCAGAGCAACTTCAAGGCTAGCCTGGGAAACCTATTGAGCCCTCATCTCTAACAAAAGAGGTGGGGGCAGTGAGGGGCAACTAGGAGTGAGCTCAGTGGGGCAACTAGGAGTGAGCTCAGTG
>CABHPH010155149.1:2574-17237 GCA_902168325.1 Peromyscus nudipes | reverse complement strand
TCTATCTATCTATCTATCTATCTATCTATCTATCTATCTATCTATCTATCATCTATCTATCTATCTATCTATCTGATTTTTAGTAAACATAAAATAATAAATATTCTTTTCTTAAGGCTTTGTCAAACAACGTTGGTTTTATTTGTCCCTTGTCTTTCCCTTTTTTTTTCTAATGACTGCTGAGTGATAGAGAATCAGCCTCTCCTATGGAGGAGTCTCCTTATTGGTTGTCCAATACAAAGTGGTCATCCCTGAGACTATATACACACAATCAACAAAAACAGACTCAGTGGGTCGTATTTAAGTCTATTGTATTTGAAGTATATTTTTAAAAACAACTATTTGGAAATGACAGCGTCCCTGAGGAGAAAATGTCCATGTCATTGTTCCATACTGGGGAAGAGTTGCCGTTTTATGACGTGTTATAACAAAATTTCCCACCTCAGCTGTTTCTGTATGAACAATATGTGAAATGTATTCTTTAAAAGTACAATCTAGAAGATCTTTCCTTCTAATGATCCATGTTGCTATGCTACTGCATTCCCAGAATAGCAACTGAAGCAAGACAATGTCAGCATGGCTGAACAGTGTAGAACACAGAAGCTAATCATCCATGTACTGATTTTTACCATTTTCAATTGTTTGGGAGGTTGATTATCAAAGCTAGGGAAAAATTAAGCACTTAAACCTTTGGGGGATTCAGAGAGACACAAGTTACTTGCAGGAACAGCTTAGGGTTCCAATCTCAGCTTTGTTATTTAATTGCTTAGCAACAAAAGGCCAGGTCTTTCCTTACAAAAGGCCTTGGCTTTACTTTCATCATCATTACCAGAGGTGGGAAAAGAGCATCTCCCTCGTGCAATTGTTGGGCAGTAATCAGAGACCCCGTGAAGGACTTCACACAGTACCAGATGCATAATGTCTCATACATTTAAATAGTGTTCAGGTAAAACCCGTGACCATTTGAAAAGTCTTGAAATTCATTCAGGAACCCTTTAAGGCACTGAGTCATGACAGGATATATCATCACCAAACCATCAACTGTAGTTGATGTCAGAAGTGAATTTCATATGCAGGAGACCTCTAACCCTCAGTTCAGTGTGGGTGATATCCTATGGCACTGCCCACTATTCTTCTACTTTATACTTGATTTTCTCCCAAGATCCAGCCTTTTCTCCTTGAGTTTTTGTCTGATAAGTATCTGGCTATGTATTTTCTGTCATTATCCTACATACAGTGATATGTTTTTCAAATTCCTTTCATTAGCCAGGTAGTGTCAAAGGGCTAATGGCCAAAGAAAATGTTTATACAGTAAATCTTTCTATATAGACTTTTATTCATCTTTAAATTCCTGAAGGGTCATTTAGCCTTGAGCGGCACCTATGATGTCAAAATGCTTGTGAGTGGATTTTCTGGTGGTATTACAGAAAGATTCAAGTGAATCACCACTGAGGACATAAGAAGCCAAGAATTTGTACATCTGGAGAGAGGAAACTGAGCTTCACAATTATCCCAGCTTCATTGGTTTGGTTAAGGAAGAATTCCATGGGGGGCATTGGGGGGTGATCTCAGGAGGTATTACATGGACAGAGTTTGTGAATTAAGTGTATGAGGGAAAGGATGTCTCCTAAATTAGAGAGGAAAAAATGTTTAGGGGAGGATGAAAGAGCCACTGTAGAGGGAAGGGGATGGATGGAGTGAGCACTGAGCAGTAAAGAACTTGGCAAAGGGCTTTTGAAGAAGCAAGGGTCTTTGAAAGCCCAGTTCACACTGTAACCTGAAGGTCCCAATGAGAGCTGCTGGAGTGATGGATGGAGAGACCCCTTGGAGGAGTTTGGGAAATGAACATGATACGACTAACATAGACAGGGGTGGGTCTCATGAGGGTATGGCTCATGTTTCTGTGTTTTCCTCTTCAAGTTATATTTCATTGTTAAAATAATTTTGTTCGGAACATTTAGATTAGTTTGAGGCCCAATCTTGTCACAACTTAGTTTTTGGTCCCTCTTTGTGTCCTTGGGACCTTATACTTTTCTTCCTTTCTCAGACACTTGTAGCTTTCTTGCCTCCAGATTGTGCTAGCTACTTTTCTCATGGCCTTAACCAAACATCTGGTAGGAAATAACTTAAAGGAAGAAGGCTTCAATTTGGCCCCATGGTTCGTAATGACAGTGTCCATCACTGGGAAAGGCTTGGCAGGGGTGACTCTGTGATGCCTTGATCACATATTCCTGGAGCAAGAAGCAAAGAGACTGGGGAGGAAATGGGACTGGTCTATAATCCTTGAAGCCTGCCCTCCAGCAACCCACTTCCTCCAGCTGGGTCCTACCTCCAGAAGATTCCACAGCTTCTCCACTCTGCATGCACCCCCAGCTGGGTAGGAAGCATTCAAACACAGGAGCTGCTGGGACACGTTTTCTATGCAAACCATCACAAGGCCTTTGGACATTCTTCCCTGTGACCTGCAGCAACTCTGTTCCTTGTTTTCTTCTGGGCCAAGAACACACCATCCTTTAGATAACAAAGCTCTCGGAGATCACTCAGTCTTATATTGCTGTCCCTATCATTTTCTAAAACATGCACATATTTTTTCTTTCACAATATTTACTTTGATTTGTATATCTTTTTGTTTAAAATCTATTTGCCTCATTATGTTTTTAGACCCTGAAAGTGCAGAAAAACATATCTGTGCTTTAATTGATTTATAAGAAATACAACCTATCATGTCTAAATCAGAGCAGATGGGCAACAGAGCAGGGTAAACTGAAAACCTGAAAACGGAATGACATGATAACTGTATTTCTTTCAACATCTAATAATGCCTTAGCTTTTTAAAGTGCTTGACAATTTCTGAAATGTTCTGTGTGTATTTTGTAACTTAAAAACAATTCCTGCCGGAAGGTGGTGGCGTACACTTTTAATACCAGCACTCAGGAGGCAGAGCCAGGTGGATCTCTGTGAGTTTGAGGCCAGCCTGGTCTACAGAGAAAGATCTAGGACAGGCACCAAAACTACATGGAGAAACCTTGCCTCGAAAAACAAAAACAAAAAACCAAACCAAAACAACAACAACAAAAAATTCCTATTTTTTGCATACTTTGTATTTTCAAGTTTTTATATGTGTAAAAAATGTTCAATCTTAAAATCAGCCAAGATTAAAACTATTTCAATAGGTGGACTGCTTCTACAACTTCAAGTTTATAGAC
Source organism: Peromyscus nudipes (assembly GCA_902168325.1). Taxonomy (NCBI): domain Eukaryota; kingdom Metazoa; phylum Chordata; class Mammalia; order Rodentia; family Cricetidae; genus Peromyscus; species Peromyscus nudipes. The sequence continues at coordinate 14,031 of CABHPH010155149.1, read as the reverse complement.
AAATGAGGATGTGAGTTACATATACAGCTAAAGAAAAAAAAATCTTAAAAAATAGGTGTAAGTCTACTATTCTCCTTTTAGAAAAACCAAACCCCAGAATCACTTGTCAAACATTGTCTTATTTGAAGTAGTTCAGGCTGTTACATAACAGAAGCAATTGGATCTGTGTCAGTTATGTATGGGAGATGTGCTCAGTTAAAGGTCTATTTTAGGATCGTTTCAGCTGGCAACCTTTGCAGTTTTGGAATATCTTTTCCGCGGGGTAACAAATTTATAGGAGTGGTTCTGAGTGTAGGAAAAATGCAAATTTACCAGAGCAGTGAAAACTAAGCCAATGCAACCCTCTTAGCAGATACGCTGGTACTGTGTAAAATATATTTACATAGAACATTGCATATGTTGCCTATAAAAACTTGATTAGGTCAAGTCACTCAAATGAGTTATTTAATTAGATGTAGGGAAACTGTAACATATGGAGAAAATCTACTGTTGTTCATCTGGATTTCTCTGCAAATCTTTGACTTCTTATTCTACTTTAAATAAATTAGAGTGGAAACCTCTGCAGATGGGGCTGCTGGTGCGGTTGCTAAACATGTGCATTTTAACTTAGAAACATGGCCTGCCATCTGGGCCCAGCGAACGGTGCCCATGTATGCATGTTAGATGAGTAACACATTCTTTATTGCATGAGCCTGCATCCCCCCAAATTTAGAGCCCATCCCAAGAGACCCTATACTGTTATACATGTAGCACCCTGTACATTTCCAAACAACTTCCCACTAACATTTCGGAGGTGCTCTTGCTGCTGATTTATTACTGTGGAGACAGCACAACTCTGTCTCTTGTTCCTAAAGATAGTCTTTATTTAATTTTAAACCTCCAAAATCAATCTGCTTTGTAATAATTCTGTTGAGCGGATAATCACATCAATAAAGAGCATGTTCACAATAAATTTAAGATTTTAAAATTCTCCCAAGATGATTTCCAAATGCCCTTTTAAATCGTTAAAACTCTGCTAACCTGATATTTTTTTTCCTTTGTAGTGGACTCTGTTAAAATGTTGAAGCCAAAATTACACCCTTTATGCTTCAGTTTGAAAGTGACTACTTAGGCCATTTATATTGAAATAGTCCTCACTCATGGTTAAAATTAATATAGTAGAATGAAATTATATTATTGGATTCCTTTGTATCCAAATTTAGGTACACTTTATATAATATCATGTCTCTTGAAATGTAATTACATTTAAATAAAAGCCTGATATTATAATTCCCCTACACTGAACAGAAAAGCTATTATTCTTTTCCCTCAAGTGCTCCTTCACTAGTCTCCAGACCTATAGAATTTCAAACTCAGAGTGATGAAGCATGTAAAAAAGACATGCATGGGGAAAAGCCTTTTAGTTTGCAGGATATATTCATCTAATTCATATTTATTGGGGACTAGACACAGGGCTACTCAGACACTCATGCTCTGTGGACCTTGCCCCCAAGAGTAGAGTGAAGGCAGGTAGCAGATTAGGAAACACACAGGTGGATGAACATTGCCCTGTGCTGAACGGGTGTCATGAACAAACCGAGAGCCCAGCTCTGTGTTTAAGGAAGGGCATTTTGGAATCCTAATATGTGAAGCATGGCAGCATGGAGACATGTGCATGGCCACTGCAATGCTAACATCTAATAGACAGCAGATCTCAAGGTCAGGATAGGTCTGCAGAAGCCAGTGGGGTTGGGATTCACGGAATATACTTAATGACCTCAGTGAGAACTCGAGACGACACATTTTGACGTGGTGTGTTAGGTGGGTGGTTGTGGCTAAGTGCTCTACTGTCCTCTACTGCAGAGTGGGAATACCATAGGTCTGTAGTAATCAGGGAATAGCAACCAGGTCTGAGTCTGCAGAGGGTGCATGGACTTACCTTTGCTTTAGCTTCGAAAAGTGGTACAAAACCCAGTTGTAAAATATTGTTCGCTAACACAGCATCCTGTGTCCTTTAATGTGGAAAATCATAAGATGTGCCTAAGGACTCTTTACTGTTCATGGTGAATTTCCATCTTAGTATTTGAGTTGCACTGTTTCCCTCTAATTTTATTAACATGAATATTACATTTGAAATTAAAAGGTGAGGTGAGTTCAGTTCGTCCACCTAAGAACCTCTGCATCCAGTCATGGCATGTTTAGTTAAGCATCAGCCGTCTTTCCCCTTCTGCAGCGATTGTGACATGTCCTTTACTGTTGACCTCCTCACTCATTCATTGGTTTTTGCTGCTGATTCCAAACTGTGTAAGAACATGTGAACTCAATAAAGACTGATTAGTTCCATTTAATAATAATCAGCCTTCTGGTGTGGTTTCCAGGAATTTATTGCACCATGAAAGCAGGAGTCTTAATCTGCAAAGGCTAAGTCAACCAGTTACTAATACACTTCTATTTCTACAGTGGTTGTGCACGGAGGAGAAAGGTGTGTTCTGGAATATGCAGCCAAGGAGCTCATTCTATTTCCTCACCAGTGGGCTGCTGCTTCATACTGGGTTTAAGCTCTTTAGTCTGCTAGGCCTGGTCTGGAATGGCAATGGCCAATTGTACTCTTTTTGTGAAGACTAAGGAAAGAAATTATAGCTGCAAGCAAGGGTCTCTGCACCTTTTTAAAAAAATTATTAAGACTGTCTACTTATGACTTGTGGGGATTTTGGCTGGTAGCCAACCTCAGAGCAATCAGCTATTACCATCGTTTGTGTCTGGGCTCTCAAGTGTTGTAGTTGAAATCAAATAAGGAACAAGTCTGATGTGCAGAAGCCCCCCTGTAGACCTTAGACCTCAGGGAAGGTTTGTTTACTCAGGTCTCTTGGCTTTTGTGTGTGCACTTGCCTTGCTCTGAGGTTTCCTCTGACTCTTCAGCAAAGAAAATGACTATGGATTGAGAGCAAAACTTTACTTGAAAACATTTCCACTCCCATGCAGGAAATCAGGGTCAAGCAGAGCATGTGTGCACAGCACACAAGTTTGACTAAGTCACAGATACTCATTTAGATTTAGGTTTTAAACATTTATTCAGCAAAGTGCTGCCCAAAATATGTGCGCAGAGATTTTGATTGGATTGACAAGAAAAGCAGTTTTGAATTTCATAAAGCGTCCTCGGGGGAGACTACATTGTCAACAGCAGTAATTACACCAGGTAATTGTGTCATCTACCCTGTTCCAGACCACTGAAAGTGATGAGCATGGGACAGACCAGCTGTCACATCCTGTTAGCTTTCACATTTGGGGATTTGCAGAATCACACTAGGGCTCACTCTCCATGAGGGGAAGGAAAACAAAAATATACCAAGATTAAAATCCAGTATAGAGTTGTAGAAAGATTTGTCTAGAAAAACAAAAAGAGGTCGATTCCTGTAAAGTTGATTCTGATGTGGCCATCCCTTAACTTCACTGCTTTCCTCAAAATCAAAAGCTGTTATGAAATCTGCAAGATTTTAATTCTTTAATTAAGTTCCAGTTTTGCTACTCATGAACTGTGACCTTGGATCCTTGGATACATCACCGGATGCCCTTAAGCTTCGGTTTCTCCATGTGGTCAGAAAAAAAAAAATGGTGAAAGATGCAACCTTTAGGGTCCAGTTTGTTTTCTTGCATCCTCCCCCCACTTCTTTGTTTGTTTTGTTTTGTTTTTTGCTCTGGGTACCTTCTTGTAGGTGCTACAAAAATACCTAAAAACAAATCAGGCTTTCTACCTTAGTGGAATTTTTTATTCTAATATGGAAGACAGATGCAAATATACAACCGAATATTTTTTATTTGGTATGAATTGATATGAAAATGGCTTTGCCCGGCGGTGGTGGCGCACGCCTTTAATCCCAGCACTCTGGAGGCAGAGGTAGGCGGATCTCTATGAGTTCGAGGCCAGCCTGGGCTACAGAGTGAGTTTCAGGACAGGCTCCAAAGCTACACAGAGAAACCCTGTCTTGAAAAACCAAAAAAAAAGAAAGAAAAAGAAAAGAAAAAGAAAAGAAAAAGAAAAAGGCTTTGACAACAGAATTCCACATGGGGAGGTGTGCCAAGAGTACCTTCTCCACGGGCATACTCTGTGAGCAGAGCCCTAAAACCAGTGTACAAGTAAGCTGTAAAAACATGTGGATTAAATCATCCAAAAAGGACAGGATGGCAAAATGCCTGTTTCAAAGAACACAGGAAACGAGTGTAAGTGGAGGAGGAAGGTGGGCGATGGCTGCACAGGGGGCTTCCTTAGTCAAGGAAAGACTTCGGATTTTATTCAAAGTGTGACGCGAAGTCAGGGAAGACAGCAGGAAGGTGTCGCGAGGTGCCTTTTGTTTTGATCATTCTGCCAGCCGAAGGAAATGAGGACGTGGGGTACATTTGCATATTCATAAAATATATTCAAATAGATTGGTATATATAATCACACTCCTAGGGAAGTTAGAGAAGACTCAAGATTACAGCTGAGATTCTTCTAATGCCTTTTGCATTTTTTTCTGGTTAAGTTTTGGATTTCATTTTATCTTAGGTAAAATAAAATTTGCAATGGAGCACGGACAAGAATCAAATGAAGGAAACGGGAGTGCAGAATCCCTTAGGTGGACGAGTGTGATGCTTCTTTTCTGTTTGGCTATCACAACTACACAATAATGAATACTTTAATATTTTTTCCTATGGTAGATGTGAATGGAGACAGAGATAAGAGTCTGGGGGTAAATAAAATTAGATACAAGGAAAAGCCTTCTTTGTAGGTCTTCAGCGTTCAGAGCTTCTACACCCCAGGTGGAGTTATTCTAACATCATGATATCATACCAAACTGATGTCATCATTTTACATTGGTGAAGGTATTCCCTTAATAAGCATAGATGGAGCACTGAACCTCAGGTAGACAATATGCAGAACACTGACAATTCCACAGGGCACCTATGGAAGTCTTCACTCTGTCAATATTCTTAATACATGGAACTAGAGGTCATCCTTGAAGCTGCATTTTCTTAGACTTATTGATGTCACTGGAGAATTAGCTGATACCAACCTGGCATATCTTGCCCATAACCATTCTTTAACATCTGCCTTGTAATCAAAGAGCTCATAACTACTAAACGAATACTGGTAAGTAAAAAAAAAAAAAAAAAAAAAAAAAAAACTGTAATCAGGGTGTTCTATGCTGTGATAGAGAGAAATCATTCTGGCCAAGGATATGGTTAGACAGAGAGTCCCAGTTACGAATGGCAGGGTGTGATGGCAAAAGCACAGGGATTTAAGGGAGGAGCCTTCTAATCTGAACAGAAATCTTGGAGGTCAGCAGCTCCCTTTTTAGCATCAGTTATTCTGAATGGTGTGTAGCTGAGTGATTTCATCTTTTTCAGGGAACTCTGCTTGCTACCTTGATTTCATTGGATTTGGAGCTTTTAGAATAGATAAGTTTTTCCTTTCAGAATAATCTTTTTAATTTAACTTAAAGGTTTTATCTTGGGGTTGATAATGGGGACTGAAGACCTAGAGACAGGTAAGTCAGGGATGCAGGACATGAACAAGTCATGGTGAAACTGGTCTAGAGTAGCCCAGAAATCTACTCAAGATGGCAGTTCTTTGGCAAGGAGATTTTTTTTTTTTTTAAATTTAGCTGCTTGCCTCACCTTTCACCTCTCTTATTCATTTGCGATGAAAATATTCACTAATGCTTCAGGAACAGATCACATTTACAACTTTTCATGTGTCATTCATGTCATGGCTGAGTAATGAAAGAACTAACAGGAGAAGGTATAAGGGAGCCTTGCAGTTGCGAAGCCATCGAGAGAAGGAGAGGAGGAAACAGGAAACAGAGTCCTCCTCCTTTGCAGTCACCTCAGGCTACACCTCTTCTGAGGTTTCTATTAATATCTAAGCAACCATCTGACTGTGTTTCCTGAGGCTAGGGGCTCAAGGAAGAACGGTGGGCATCAGGAGAAGTGGAGACTCAACTCCTTGCGGTGTGGCACACACTACTCAGGGGGAATGAATGAGGCCTTGGCAGTTTAGGGCGCTCCGCAGGCTCCCCTGAAAACTTGCAGTGGTTCTTGAGGACAAGGATCCCCTCTGTGAGGAAAAGTGAGGAGAGAGTTACTGCAATGGAAGGAATCTCATTAAGTAAATGTGAGTGGCTCCGAATGAGGTTTAGAGTAAAAGGCATTTCAAACTGCAAAAAAAAAAAAAAGAAAGAAACCAAGAGGCCCTTCAACCATATTATATTATCAAAGAAGAGAATACTTTCTGAATCTTAAAGAGTGGCTTTCAAGACAACAGAAAGAGTGTCACGTTCCTAGGTTGATTCTTAAAACTCAAACACAGAACAAAGCACTGGAGTAAAGCACCCACCAACATCACTTTCTCTGTCTGTCTCTAGTGCTGGTAAATTGTAAATACTTACACATAATATATGTTTATGTATATATGTGCATATATGTGTGTGCATAACATATATCTATATACCATATGTGTACATGGCATGTATAATATATATGGGTATATAATATATACCTATATATGCAAATATATCATGTGTGTATGTACACATATAAAAGGTTATATTTGTGTATACTGTATCTGAGGCAGTACAATCCACAAATATCATGAACACAGGGATTTTCGTCATTCTTCCTGTAACCACTTTACCTGTTACTAACACATGAGAAACCCTAACACGCAACGTTAGCACCAATGATATCACAGCATCAACATGATTCCAATTAGACATAGTGGTGGATATTAAGATACTAGTATAAAAGCATCAGAAAAAGGTAAGCCCTGTAACTCACAGTGTGCACAGAAGGTTGAAATAAAAGTCCACAAACAGTGTTTTCCTCCTTGTGTTTTTACATGTGTATCAAAGAACAATACATGCAATCTTTCAGAATGAAAAGTGGTACTGTGTTTTGAATCTTGCTGTGGTGGAGGCTCAGGAAAACTGCTGTAGGACACAGGAGTCATGCAGTGGGGTTCTAAATCTAAATCCCCAGTGAGGAAAACAGTAGGTGTTTGTTTGTTTGTCTCATAGAAATGTCCCTTTAAAAATATGAAGAACTAGCCGGGCGTTGGTGGCGCACGCCTTTAATCCCAGCACTCGGGAGGCAGAGGCAGGCGGATCTCTGTGAGTTCGAGGCCAGCCTGGGCTACCAAGTGAGCTCCAGGAAAGGCGCAAAGCTACACAGAGAAACCCTGTCTCGAAAAACCAAAAAAAAAAAAAAAATGAAGAACTACTCTATTTTAATTGGGACATAAATGTCAGAATATGGTTTTTGATGTAAATCTTCTGCGAGTCCAGGTCAGAGGGTTGTACTTTTTATATCTCAGAAGTTCCCTCTTACACTGAATTTTGTTCTGATGTGCTTTTTGGCATGGTTTGTTGATCATATCCTCTAATCCTCCCTGTCGATGTTACAACAGAAAAAGGTATCGTATTCCTAAAGCAGGGCAGTGGGTGGCTGCTGCTGCGGTTTATGTGAGGTCAGATGCCAGTGATTTCCCCCTCCATAGATAGACAACTCTATAGCTTAGTAAAGGCTCTTCTCTTTCAAATGGCAGCATGTAGGATCAATTGGACTGCGAGGTTTGGGCAAGGTTTCTGAAGAAGACATTGTTGATCTGAGTAGAGATCAGCCATGGAGCACGGATGAAGGTTTCTAACAGACCACTGCATGTGTATGGGCATCAAAGGACCTGTTCCACTTTCGTGCCTTTAGCAGAACCTCAGTCAATGCCTCACTAGTAGGATAGTGGTGTGTGTGTGTGTGTGTGTGTGTGTGTGTGTGTGGTCTGCTTAGAAGAAAGGCCACAGTGAAAGTCTTAGGAGTTTGGCAGTGTCCTGGTGATTGTAACAAAGCACAGTGTGTTGCTAAAGACTGAATTGAAAGAGAATAAGAGAGTGAAATGAAAGGGGGTGCAGATAGGATGGAGAGGGTGTTATGAAAAGTCCTCTTGCAATGTGTGGAGGTGTACCCACCTGGAGACGGTGTAGACTGTTCACAAGACTGTTGCATTCACCCAGGCAAGAGCTGCTACATGCCAACATTTGATAGTTGCCAAGGAGTGCACATGGAGATGAAGAGTGGAGACAAGAACTGCCAACGATGGTGCACTGAAGTGCTGTGCTCACTTCCTGGATGTGGCCGTTGAGAAGGGAGAGAGCAGAAGCCTGGGGATGTTTTCTCCTCATGGCTTGGATGTTTCCCTGTGAAGTTCTTGGTGATGAATGTGAAGGGAAGGAAGTGGAGCTAGAGTTTGAAGAGAAAGCGGGAGGGAGTTCAGGATTGCCACTATTGATCACCTAGGTGGTTTGCATCCACAGCTCCAAATGACTGACACATTCTTGTCCAGTATTCCTTGGGGACCAATCATTGTGTTAATAACTTGTGCCAGTCATTGTGTTAATGTTCAGGTGTTCGGTAACTTAAGCCCAAGGACTTACTACCATCTAGAGTAGTGGTTCTCAACCTTCCTAATGCTGAGACACTTTAATATAGTTCCTCATGTTATGGTGACCCCAAACATAAATTTATTTCATTGCTACTTCATAACTGTAATTTTGCTACTGTTATGAATTGTAATATAAATATCTGATATGCAGGAAATCTGATATGTGACCCCTGTGAAAAGGATCTGCTCCAAAGGGGTCTGATCCCCAGGTTGAGAACCGCTGGTCTAGATTGTATCTGACAGTTTTTGTTTGTTTGTTTGCATGCTTTTGTTTTTGTTTTTGAGGGTGGAGTATTTATTCTGCTTACTATCTCTGTTGCTAGGATAAATCAGTCATCTGACTTGGTACTTGTTCTTCTTTGTTTCTGGACTGGAACTTGTAATCTTCCTGTCTCACTCTGCTAAGTGATGGAATTGCAAACATGAGCCGCCACTCCAGCCTAAAATTTTGAGACTAATTAGTGAATGTTTTTGTTTTGTTCTTAAAACAGGGTCTTGCTCAGTAGCCCACCATGGCCTTAAGTTCACTATCCTCCTGGCTCAGTCTCTGGTGTGTTTGCCACCACACCTGGCAAAACACTTACTTTTATACTTCTCTTTTTAAAGTTGCCTTATAAAGAACACACACACACACACACACACACACACACACACACACACACACACACGTACGTGTCTTTGTTAAGGTTTCTATTACTGTGAAGAGACACTATGACCATGGCAACTATTATAAAGGAAGAGCATTTAATTGGGGTGGCATTTAATTTATGATGTGACATGGTGGCGTGCAGGTAGATATGGTGCTGGAGAAGTAGCTGAGAGTCCTACATCATTACTAGAAGGCAGCAGGAAGTGGTCTGAGACACTGGGCAGTATTTTGAGCATTTATGTGACCTTAAAGCCCTCCTCCACAATAACACACTTCCTCCAACAAGGCCACACCTGCTCCAACAAAGCCACACCTCCTAATATTGCCACTCCCTTTGGGGCCATTTTCTTTCAAACTACCACACATGGCTTCTTGTTTTGTGTTTTTGTGAGATTCCTGTGTGTAGGAACATGTGTGGCTCTGGCTCTTTATGTGTTCCTTGTGCTTTTTCTTTGGCTCTTTTTCTTCTGTTTGCTTATTTTGTCCTATTCTGGCCTGTGTTTTTTTGATTTATCTAATTGTATTATTATTATTATTATTATTATTATTAGTAGTAGTAGTAGTAGTAGTAGTAGTAGTATTTAGATACCTGTTTTCTCACGAGAGGTGGAAAGCTTGTGGATTCAGCTGCGGATCTCTGAGATACTGGAGAAGAGGAAACTATAGCCAGGATACATTGTATGGGAAAAATGTATTTTCAGTAAATGAAAAATAGAATGAAAAAGAAGTAAAGGAATAATAAGGGTTTAAAAGGAATAAGAATAGAAAATATCCCTAAAGGTAAGAGGCTACCTTGTCTCAGTTCACAATAGAAACTGCAAAATGTGTTCAGAGAACAACTGCCAGTTATTTGGCTGACACTTACAAGAGATCTGTTGCCCTACAATGTGTCAGATGATGCTGATTTCATGGAACAGAAGGAAACAAAACATTGTCATTAAGCCAGTTTGAATTTCCTTGTGGAGTCACTCAAGGGTGAAAAGATCATCAGAGGTGCTTTCCTTGGGATTATTGGTCAAATAAGGACTAGTTAAGGAGGTGGACATACCAGTAAAAAATACAGAAGGCACCAAACTAAGCGTGGCAGAGGAGGTATTCTGAATGAACTCCTGGTTGCCAAGCACACTGAGGAATAGCCAGAAGTCACTATTGGTCAGTGAGCAGGAAACTCAATCGTGAACAAAAAATGTGAGTGGGACCCAAGCAAGCTTCAGAGGGAGATTTCTTGCAGTTACTTTAACTGCATTAAAAGTAGATTTCTGTTAAAATGATATGAGTCCTATTTTTTTCTGTAATATAGAGCAAATGAAATAAGCAACCCTAAGAAACAAATGAGCAATTTTTCATCACTCCGACAGTATTTTTCCCTTGCCACCACTGAAAGTGGAAGCATTCTGGAAAATACACAAAATGTATTTCAGTTCTGAAAAGTCTATAAAGAGAGCAATTTCTAAAAAATATTTAGGTTTTTTTTTCCCAACAGAACTGAAATAGAAAAAGCAGGACATGACTTAATGAAGGTAAATATATAAATAAATAAAAAATAAATAAATACCAGATAACAAGTAAGTATCTGTCATGTGCTACAGTCTTTGCATTTCTCCTGTTTGTTTGATAATAGGTCTCTTGTGGAAGCTGTAATTCTTCCATTTAAATCCAGAGAAGTTGTCTGCAACCAAGCCTGTTTGAGAATCAGAACATGCACTGCTGCCCACGCTGCCTCCCTGCTACTGCTCATTAAAATAGCTTGTAGTTTTCTCATGTTTCTTTTCTGCCCTTCATCTTGTGTTATGGTCACAATGCAGCTCAATTCACTGTAGATGTTTGAGATCATCTAATATATCATAGCGATGTCCCACAAGTGTCAGTGATATTAGGACATGAATGTTTTAACCATGGGGAAATGTGTGTTCTTCTCGTGGTAGAAAGCACATTCACTAAGTATCTGTGCAGAAGTTAAGGAGGGAGACAGAGGAGGGAATGAATGAATCCCAGTTTTTTTTTCTTTTTCCCTAGACACCCTCAGTCATTTAGAAATCATTATGTTGTAACACAGAATGTTGTTCAAACTCAGATTATATCCCTCTTGAAAAGATCGATAGTAGGATGATTATCTCATGCTGATACTAAGAAGTGGTGTGCAAGTTCAAAGATCTGAGTTGATAGAATAGACTGGGTACGTTTCATCCGGCTGCATCTTGATAGTTGTGAGTTGTTTTCAACAAAACATGGTCTCAGTACTGCAGATTCATGGTTCTGTTGTTTTGAGGCTCTCCACCAATTAGTGCAAAGAACTACCTGCTTGCTTTGGCGTGTGTGTGTGTGTGTGTGTGTGTGTGTGTGTGTGTGTGTGTGTGTG
>CABHPH010155148.1:58559-77417 GCA_902168325.1 Peromyscus nudipes | reverse complement strand
TGGTTCCCTTGGTTTCTGGGATTGAGCTGATGAGCTTGGTCTCCTCTATAGCTGAATTCATGCTCGAGTCAGAGGAGGTTCTCATTCACTGATAGACCCTTTGATCCAAAGCTCTTTTCATTAGTAGATTATGATTTCAGTTATTTCAGGTAATGTGGCATACATTAAAGGTGTAAGGTAAATTCAAGATGTATATAGTGCCTTTAAATTACTTCTTACAGGTAATTTCATAGTCAACAGTGCTGGGAAATCCCACGGGCATACACTGCCAGAGGTGTATCAGTTGATTCACTGAGAGAATAGCCCAAGAATGCAGATATTCATCTCCTTCAAATCTGGCAGGTCACTTTTCTCAATTTTACTTTCATCAAATTTCCATGTGACAAGACTTGTGAGGAGAGCAGTGTTCAATGCATTGTTGTTATTAATAGTCATTATTTGGAACGGACCTAATTATTAAGGAAGTATGTAAATGGTCTTTGGAACAGTCTTAAGGTGAAACGAATGGGCCAGTTGTATATTCATTGACAGTTGAAAACCTGTCATTTACTTACCTCTGTAATGTAGTATATACTATAGCTTATTTTATATGAACCTTTAACATACCTCATTATTAGTCAAGCAAGGTGACATAATGCCTTTAATCTCTGGACTTGGGAAACAGAGGCAGGCAGACCTCTGTGAGTTCAAGGCTAGCCTTGTCTACAAAAGATATACTAAGCTAGCCAGTACTGCAAAGTGAGACCTTCTCTAAAAAATTAAAATGACCAATATGAATTACATATTATTACTTTAAATTATAAATAACCTATTTTGTGCTGTATAATTGGCAAATATGTTAATTCTAAATATATGCAAACATTATTAAAAGATATACAGCAATTTCAAGTAAACGGTTTCTTTGGAAGTAAAAATTGATAGAATTAGAAGAAGAATTTAACAAAGGTAGTCTCTTATGAAAGGCCTTTCCTATTTGTGTGTGTGTGTGTGTGTGTGTGTGTGTGTGTGTGTATACTATTGCATTTGTGTAATAGCAGATATATGCCAAATCCTTCAAATCTCCCTGCTTGTGAAAACTAAATGGTTATGCTATTGTCTTCATTAAACTGGTGTGTTCTTTAAAACTTCATGGCAAGTAGAAGGCTTATACTTGATATTTGCTTCCTAAGAACAAGGGTTTTTTATGATTTTCATTAAAAAATAAAAAAATATACTTTCTCCATTTGGTGACAGTAATCACTATATAATGTGATTTTGGAATGAAAAATATGTTCACAAATACTCTTGAAAATGTCTGTTTCATATGAATTATCTAAACATAGATTAGAAGTAAATATTTTGAGATACAGTTTTCATTTCTGACTTTTTTGAGGTTCTAAAAGTGCACCACGCATATGATATCCTATGTCTGAAATTCAGTATCATAATGGCAGATTAATCATAAGACATCGGTCACAATGAAAACCTGTAAACAGACTGGCATCAGTCATCTTTCCCAGGAATTTAAATTTGAAGACTTAAAAATTCTCTGTTTTTGTGATCATAGGTATTTCTTGTTTTAATATATAAAGTAAGTCATTTTAAACATAAGATAAAATTAGAATATTATTTTACAAGTCATTTACTTTTGAAGACAGAAAATTGATCCAAGAATGGCTTGTTACTGGAGTTTATCAACCAGGAAGTTCGTAGCTCTTCAGCCTTTTTAGGAACTAGTTTCATAATAAGCAATACTGCTTTTGAGATAGTGTAATGACATTTGAAATAGAGATCATTTCTGAAAGAAGACACTATTTGATTCTGAGCTGATCTGTACTAATACCTTCCTTAGTATTTCTAAGACTTCATATATTGTAGCAAAATTTAAAAGCCAAGAACCATCTCATTTTCTGCCCTTTTGCAAAGAAACTTTTTCTTACTTTCAAAAAAAATTCCTTTGCCTGATACTTTAAAATAGGTCATTTGTATTCCTGGCTTGATAGGCAAAATTACTGAAAAAAGAAGACATTTGTTATATATGTAATTCTTAAAAGCAAATTCGCAGTTTAAAATGGTGGAGTTTAACTTCCTGGTAAGGTCTACACTTGTTTCACATGACAGGTGAAACTTCTGAAAGTTTTTCTTTTATAAAATTTTTATATTACTAAGAAATTTTTTATTCATTTTACATACCAACCACAGACCCCCTCTCTTCCCTATTCCTGCCCACAGCCTCCCCCTCCAACCCACACCCCATTCCCTCCTCCCACAAGGTAAGGCCTCCCATGGAGATCAGCAGAGCCTGGTACATTCAGTATAGGCAGATGCAAGACTCTCCCCCTGCATTAAGGCTGTACAACGTGTCCCACCATAGGTAGTGGGCTCCAAAAATACAGCTCATGCATCAGGGATGGATCCTAGAGCAGATCAAGCTACACAACTGTCTTGCTTATGCAGAGGGCCGAGTCCAGTCCCATCAAGGCTCTACAGCTGTTGGTTTAAAGTTCATGAGTTCCCATTAGTTTGGTTTGGTTGTCTCTGTAGGTTTCCCCATCATGATTTTGATGCCTTTTGCTCATAGAATCCCTCTTCTCTCTCTTCAATTGGACTCCTGGAGCTCAGCCTGATGCTTGGCTGTGGATCACTGCATCTGCTTCCATCAGTTACTGGATGAAGGCTCATGTTTGTCCTTCTGAGTCTGAGTTACCTCACTCAGAATGATATTTTCTAGTTCCATCCATTTGCCTGCAAATTTCATGGTGTCATTGGTTTTTACTGCTGAGTAGTACTCCATTGTGTATATGTACCACATTTTCTTTATCCATTCTTTAGTTGAGGGGCATCTAGGTTGTTTCCAGGTTCTGACTATTACAAATAATGCTGCTATGAGCATAATTGAGCAAGTGCCCTTGTGGTATGATTGAGCATTCCTTGGTTATATGACCAAGAGTGGCATCATTGGGTCTTGAGGTAGATTGACGCCCAATTTTCTGAGAAACAACCATACTGATTTCTAAAGTGACTGTACAAGTTCGCACTCCCACCAACAATGGATGAGTGTTCCCCTTGCTCTGCATTGTAGATAAATTTCTAACTGGTCTTATTAAATAAAAAAAAATGAATCCAAATATAGGAGTGAAAGCCTTAGAGAGATCAGGGAAATAGGGAAAGCCACCAGCCAACCTTACCTCACCAACTCTGCAGCTTCCAAATGAGAGTTACTTCCTGTTTACCCATGCACTTATGCCTTGCTGTTCTGCCGTCTAATTTGCTCACTGTCCAGGTACATCACTTCTTCTTCCTACATAACTCTGTCACTTTCTGTCTGTCTGTAGAGACCTCCAGACCTCCATGGTTAACTAGTGTTGGAATTAAGATGTGTGCCACCCCATCTGGCTCTGTTTCCAGTGTGGCCCAAAACACACAGAGATCCTGCCTGCTAAGTGATAGGATTAAGGGCATGTGCTACTGCTGTCTGATTTCTTTGTTTACTTATTATGACTGGCCTTTTTCCTCTGATCTCTAGGCAAGCTTAATTTATTAAAGCACAAATAAAATATCACCACGCTGTATCTTCTAATATAAGCTGTCACCAGTGCTTTTCATCTTAGCCATTCTGACAGGTGTAAGATGGTATCTCAGAGTTGTTTTGATTTGCATTTCCCTGATGATTAAGGATGTTGAGAAATTCCTTAAATATCTTTCAGCCATTTGAGTTTTCTTCTGTTGAGAATTCTCTGTTTAGGTCTGTAGCCCATTTTTTAATTGGATTGTTTGGTATGATGTCTACTTTCTTGAATTCTTTATGTATTTGAAGATAGTCCTCTGTCAGATGTGGGGTTGGTGAAGATCTTTTCCCATTCTGTATGCTGCCATTTTGTCTTATTTACCATGTCCTTTGCCTTACAGAAGCTTCTCAGTTTCAGGAGGTCCCATTTATTAATTTTTGCTCTCAGTGTCTGTATAACTGATGTTATGTTTAGGAAGTGGTCTCCTGTGCCAATGCATTCAAAGCGATTTCCTCCTTTCTCTCCTATCAGGTTCAGTGTAAGTGGATTTATGTTGAGGTCTTTGATCCAGTTGGACTTGAGCTTTGTGCATGGTGATAGATATGGATCTATTTGCAATATGTTGACCTCCAGTTATGCCAGCACCATTTGTTGAAGATGTTTTCTTTTTTCCATTGTAAAAGTTTGGCTTCTTTGTCAAAAATCAGTTGGTCATAGGTGTGTGGATTAATTCCAGGGTCTTCAATTCAATTCCTTTGGTCCACATATCGATTTTTATGCCAATACCAAGCTGTTTTTATTACTATAGCTCTATAGTAGAGCTTGAGGTCAGGGATGGTGATGCCACCAGAAATTGCTTTAATTGTACAGGATTATTTTAGCTATTCTGGGTTTTTTGTTTTTCCATATGAAGCTGAGTATTGTCCTTTCCAGGTCTATGAAGAATTGTGTTTGGATTTTGATGGGGATTGCATTGAATCTGTAGATTGCTTTTAGTAAGATTGCCATTTTTACTACCTTAATCCTACCTATCCATGAGCATGGGAGATCTTTCATTTTCTGGTATCCTCTTCAATTTCTTTCTTTAGAGAACTTTAGTTCTCGTTATAAAGGTCTTTAACTTGCTTAATTAGACTTAACCCCAAGGTATTTTATGTTATTGGTGACTATTGTAAAGAGTGATGTTTCTCTGATTTCTTTCTCAGCCCATTTATCATTTCTTTTAGGAAAACTACTGATTTTTTTTAAGTTAATCTTGTATCCTGCCATGTTACTGAAGGTGTTTAACAGCTATAGAATTCTCTGGTAGAATTTTTGAGATCACTTATTTATACTATCATATCATCTGCAAATAGAAAAAGGTTGACTTCTTCCTTTCCAATTTATATCCCCTTGATCTCCTTTTGTTATCTTATTCCTCTAGATAGAACTTCAAACACTTTATTGAATAGATATTGGGAGAGTGGACAGCCTTGTCTTGTTTCTGACTTTAGTGGATTCGCTTTGAATTTCGCTCCATTTAATTTGATGTTTGCTGTCAGCTTGCTGTAAATTGCTTTTATTATGTTTAGGTATGTTCCTTGTATTCCTCATCTCTACAATCCTTTATCATGAAGGATTTTGTGAAGTTTTGTGTTGGATTTTGTCAAAGGCCTTTTCAGCATCTAATGAAATGATCATGTGGTTTTTTGCTTTCAGTTTGTTTATATGGTGTGTTACTTTGACTGATTTTCATATGTTGAACAATCCTTGCATCCCAGGGATAAAGCCTATTGGTCATGGTGGATAATTTTTTTGATGTATTCTTGCCAGTATTTTATTGAGTATTTTTGTATCAAAGTTCATGAGGGTGTAGCTAGAGTTTTCCTGCCTGTCCCAAGGTCAGGACAAATCTCTCTCACCCGCCAGTCCCACAGCTACTCAGACCCAACCAAGTAAACACACAAAGACTTATATTACTTATAAACTGTATGGCTGTGGCAGGCTTCTTGCTAGCTGTTCTTCTATCTTAAATTAACCCATTTTTATTAGTCTATAAGTTGCCACGTGGCTCATGGCTTACTGGTACCTTACATCTCGCTTGTCATGGTGGCAGCTGGCAGCCTCTCTCTGCCTCAGCCTTCCACCTCCCAGAATTCTCCTCTCTGCTTGTCCCGCCTACCCTATCCTTCCTGCCTGGCTACTGGCCAATCAGTGTTTTATTTATTAACCAGTCAGAGCAACATATTTAGCATACAGAACATCCCACAGCATGAGGGAGACTGGTCTGTCATTCTCTTTCTTTGTTGCATCTTTGTGTGGTTTGGGTATCAGGGTAACTGTAGCGTCATGAAAACAGTTCGGCAATGTTCCTTCTGTTTCTATTGTGTGGAACAATTTGAAGAGTATTGGTATTAACTCTTCTTTGAAATTCTGGTAGAATTCTGTTCTAAAACCATCTGGTCCTGGGCTTTTTTTTTTTTAATTTTTGATTGGGAGACTTTTAATTTCTGTTTCTATTTTTTTAGGGGTTATAGGTCTATTTAAATTGTTTATCTGGTCTTGACTTAATTTTGGACTCTGGTACTTATCCAGAAAATTGTCCATTTCCTTTAGATTTTCCAATTTTGTGGACTATACATTTTTAAAGTATGACATGATAATTCTCTGGATTTCCTCATTGTCTGTTGTTATTCTTCCCTTTTCATTTCTGATGTTGTTGGTTTGGATGTTCTCTCTCTGCTTTTTGGTTAGTCTGGATAGGGGTTTGTCTATCTTATTGATTTTCTCAAAGAACTGTTCGTTTCAGTGATTCTTTGTGTTGTTCTCTTTGTTTCTATTTTATTGATTTCAGCCCTCAATTTGATTATTTCCTGGTGTCTATTCCTCCTGGGTGACTTTGCTTCTTTTTGTTCTAGAGCTTTCAGGTGTGTTGTTAAGTCACTAGTGTGAGATTTGTCCAATTTCTTTATGTGGGCATTTAGTGCTATGAATTTCCCTCTTAGCACTGCTTTCATAGTGTCCCATTAGTCTGGGTATGTTGTACATTCATTTTCACTGACTTCTAAGAAGTCTTTAATTTCTTTCTTTTTTTCCTCCTTGACCCATTGGTGATTCAGTTGAGCATTATTCAGTTTCCATGAGATTGTAGACTTTCTGCAATTTTTGTTGTTGTTGAAATCTAACTTTCAGCCATGGTGTTCTGATAAAATACAAGAGGTTATTCCACTTTTTGTATGCATTGAGATTTGTTTTGTGACTGATTATGTGGTCGATTTTTAGAAGGTTCCATGGGATGCTGAGAAGAAGGTATATAATTTTGTGTTAGGGTGCAGTGTTCTCTAGATGTCTGTTAAGTCCATTTGAGGTATAGCTTCTGTTAGATCCCTTATTTCTCTGTTACGTTTCTGTCTGGCAGACTTGTCCATTTGTGAGAGTGGGATGTTGAGTTCTCCCACTGTTGTATTATATGAGGGTTTGTACCTAGTCTTCTCGTATCTTGTTATGCCGTGTTCAGTGGATATTCTTGGGAGGCATTTTCTGAAGGGAAAAGAAAGAGAAGTGGATCTGGAGGAGATGGGAAGTGTGGTGTGTGTAGGGGGGAGGTAATGAGAGGGATGTAGGGAAAGGAATCTGTGTTTTGGATATATTAAAAAAAATAAAAATTTGAAAGAGAAACTGAAAAATAAAGAACTTAGTATTTGACTGTTGGTCCATGTAGGCACTGGATGCACAACATGAACATCAGTGTGATTGTTGTTGTTATTATCCTACCTTATCTAGGCTCTACTGCTCCTCTTTAGCCAACAAAATCCACTGTCTGTGTAACCAATTCTATAACTTTGGAAAATTGGCATTATGCTTTCCATACACACTAGACCATCCTGTTAGATCAAACTTTTTTTATATCCTTGTGTATATGTGAAAACAATGGGTGTATTTATTTCTAAAATGTTCATCTTAATCATTAAACCACTTTCTCCCATATCTTTGTCTGATTAAAAAAACTGCTTTTTAAAATTCCCTAAGAATATACAAGAAGGAATCAGCAATCCCATAATAGTAAGTATATTGAAACATGTGCCTAAGCACAAATTTACCACATTCTTTTTCCGTAGTTTCTGGTTCAGGGCTATACGAATGGTTCAAAAACCACCAAGTGCAATTTATTTCCAAGTTCAAATGTCTCTTGTTGTTGTCCTTGCTCAGCTCATGTTTTGTTGTGAGTTGACTAAGCAGTCATGTTGGTGAGGCTTTACAGGTGTCACTTCTGACATTTCTAGGATACTCAGCTTTGCAGCAAACTCCCTCTTCCTCTGGTTCTTACAATCTCCCTGCCCTTTTACAGCAATGTTCTCTGAGTCTTAAGTGAGGGAAATGCATTGCAGATGTTTCAGTTGGGACTGAGCTCCATAGCTCCACATTGTGATTAGTTATAATCTTCTGTATTGGTTTCCATACATTACAAAGAGAAGCTCTCTTGATGTGGGATGAGGACCATACTTTTCAGGCAAAAGGATAAGTAATTTTTTTCTGACTATAAATCAAATAATGAATGGAAAATTTTATATAAAAACTGTGGTCAGTTCATAGCCTAGCAATTTATCTTAGCTTAGCTTCATGAAAAATAAGTATCATGAAGAAAAAACTCAACATCTTAAAAATATTTGTCCCCTGACTACAAATACAAAGTTAATGATTGAAAATATTAATAGCAGAATATTATTCAGCATCAAATACTAATGGTCACACCAACATGAATAAATTCCAGTTTATTCAACTTAATTTTTAAAAAATGTATAAAACTACATGTTACCTTACTCAATTGTTTAATTTTTATATCTAGAAAATTAAGCTATAGGGAAGAAATCATATCACTAGTTGCCCTGGTACAGTTCAGGGGATGAAATGGGCTGCAAGTGCGGCAAGAGAAACTTCTATCAGAAGAAAATTATTCATTGTCTTGATGACAGTGATAGCTTGTCAAACCAGCTACATAGTGAAACTCATCAAATTATAAAGTTTACATTTTATAGTTTATCTCATATAAGAATAATAAAATAAAAAGAGCAAACATTTTTATAGTGTGCCTAATAGTAACAAAGAGAAATACCAAGGTAAATGTAATCCAAATTTCCCTAATCCAAATTTCCCTAAATATATTTATTTTAGAGAAAGTAAAGCACAGAATTACTTTAACAAGATAAAGTTGATCCATGTATGCAAATATTCTTAGTGAAATATTCAGGCTTCTGAATGGAAGGTCATCCAAGTGTCCTGTTTGACTATGTGTTCCAATTTCTCCTCATAATGGCTATGAAACATCAAAAATTGAAGATTTTAAACAAGGTATCTGTCAGAACAGTATAAAATAATCTTATCATTTTTTTCTCTGGAGTTAAAGATCTTTCAGCCTCTCCCACTGTCTGGTTTTGATTGACAAACGCAAGGTCTACACTAGCAAGTTGGTCTATCATATCTGAACTGGTATGGTCCATACTGAGATAGCAAGACACTTGCCAGCATTATTGCATTGTGTATTCACTGTAGAATTTTACTTTCTCCAGCAAATCAGGAAGTAGGGAGAACAATGTCAAAGAATGATGAATTGTGCTGGAGGCAAGGCTGGGAGACAAGAATTGAAAAAATAATTTATGATTTCACGATACAGATTCCTTACTTTCCTACTGAAAACCTCAAGTAACAGGGATAAAAGGATAATCAGTGGAACTACATCAGACAAAAAAAGGAAAGAAAGAAAATCAAGAACCCTGCTGTCTACACACATAGGTTACCAATGAGCTGGCTGGGGACACTTTGCTCTACTCACATGGAAAATGGGTAAGGGAGGAAGAGTTGTATGGGTAGATCTAGACTCTTCAGTGCTAAATGTTTATGGGCTGGGCAGACAGACTCAGAGGTTTAAATATTTAAGCCATGACTACTGGAGGCTATGGCTCTGGAATGTAGTAGCTAGAGATCTGTAGATGTAGGTATTCAGGTTAAAGGCAGGCTTAGCGTTCTGGCCTCTCACACCACCAGCTGGGCATTAAGCTGCTGGTGACATTTTTGACTCTAACCAGCAACTAACATCAGCAGCAGTTGGCTGCCCTCAGTGCCAGATGGGATTAGACCTCCTAAGCTGTGGGTGCCACTAGTTTCACAGTTTTCTAGCCTTGGGTGTTGGAAGCAGCAACTTTCAAGTCTGGCAGCTCCCAGGACCTCTTACCATAACCAGGACCTGCCATCTCTTACAACCGCCTTTTGCTTCCTGCCTTCTCTTGGCATCCCTGTGCTTCCATGCTTAGTCCTTCATCATCTTCACCGCCTTTGTACCCTAGCCCTTCCCCTGTCAGTGATCCTGGAGTTCTTGAGTTGCCCCATCACCACAACTGCCATGGTTGCCATCACCTCTGTTGCTGACTCTAACTCTAATGGTAACTCTTACCATCTCACCATGTTCTACTTACAATGATGATCACAGAAAGACAAGAAAAGACCACCGGGTAGAGACTTTCACTGGACTTAAAGTGGGCCAACATAGAGTGTGTGTCTTTCGGCTGACTTAAAACATTAGCTGAAGAGTTTGATCATATAGATAGAGAGGTATTTGGAGTGAAACGCAAATGAAGGATTAATTTATAGCTGTCACAACACAGCTTCAAGTTCTGCCAATGGCTGCTTCATGCTGAGTTACTGAAGAAGGGATGCACTCCTCATCTTGAGTGAGAATAGATGTGGGGAGCACTAAAGTGAAGTTTCATGGAAACTTACCTTTCCTGGGATGCTGTCTTCCAAGGCTACTGCAGCTGTCTTGAATGGTGGCTTCGCAAGGTATTCTGGAACTTCAGTAGCCCTCCCTGGAACTAGAATGTCCTCAGAGTAATAATAAAGTGTCCAGAGCAGTCGGGCTGTCACAGCTGGCACACGAGGGCATTCCTGTAAGTTGCCAGAGAAGTAATTGTTGGACTGACCTTTCCATGCCCCAGGTTACCCTATACAAGTAAAAGTTGTATGTGCTGCCATTCAAAGGTCTGACTAGCCACTGCAGGTGGAGTAACTCATTCACAGGAAAATCATGACAGGGTTCTTAACAGTAAACACTTATAGTAGCTCAGCAGAACATTATCAATTGACTTTAACAATGTTTACCAGTGCAGTGTTTAACCTGCCAAACAGTGCCATAGTCAGAGTTGAGGCCCTGTGTTTGAGATTCATCTGTCCAAGCACTCTGGGCCTAAGAGGGAAATGAAACCTGGGTTTACAGATGGGGGGGGGCAGGGCTAGGATTCTACTGTACTCCACATTGTCAAATCTATTTCAATTGAAAAATATTTAATAATACGCCCAGTCTCTGAAGTTCTCACTTTTCCTCAATAAATCAGTTTGTTCTGCTTTACAAAAGGATATTTAACAACAGCAATCAATGTCACTGTGTGACCAAATAAAAACATTTCAGATTTAAGAAAAAGAATGTGATATTACAAATTATGAGACAATTCAAACCTGTGAAAGTCGATATACTTTTAACATAAAAGTTAAAATAAGCAATAGGAAAATGTTTATGATTTTAAAAAGATATACTTTGACTTAATGGGAGAAGCATGGAGGTAAGAAAGAAAATAAACAGTGATGATTCCATTGGGCATTATTCAGTTCCCTATTAACATGTGAAATAAAAAGATGAACCTGTAAAAAAAAGGAAAAAAAGAAAATAAACATGAAACAAGAGTTCAATGGGCTGATTATATACATCAAAAACCTACACATATGCATACAACAGTAATTTTTTAAAGAGGCCTTGAGTTTGAAAGACAGCACAGAGGGATATAGAGAATGCTTTGGACAGAGAAAGGGCAAAACCATGTAGTTATATTAATCTAAAAAACTAAAAGAAGTCAAAAAATTAATAAAGTAGGCATGAGAGGAAATAACATAAAGTGAGGACAAATTAAACTAATAACCCAGCAAGTAAATTAACAAAGCTCCTATAGTATATTCTTAGTAATAAGAATGATTAAGGTAGTAAGACAGTAATTCATAGGAGGATAGAGAATACTAGTTCTTTTTTTATTTAATTTTTTTTCATTTTACATATCAACCACAGTTTCCCCTTCCATCCCTCCTCCCATGCTCCCCCCCACCCCTCCCCAACCACCATATACTCCTCCAAAAGTGTAAGACCTCCTCCCATGGGGAGTCAACAAATCCTGGTACATTCATTCAGTTAAGGCGGAACCAAGCCCCTCCCCGCTGTATCAAGGCTGAGGCATAGGTAGTGAGCTCCAAAAAGCCAGCTCATGCACCAGGGGTAGATCCTGATCCCACCACCAGCGGCCCCTTAAACAGACCAAATTGCACAACTGTCTCCCACATGAAGAGGGCCTATTTCTGTCCCGTGTCGACTTTCCAGCCGTCAGTCTAGAGCTCATGAGTTTCTATGAGCTTGATTCAGTTATCTCTGTACATTTCCCCTTCATGATCTTGACACCCCCTTGTGGCCAGCAGGCATACATGCAGGCAGAACACTGTATACACAATAAATAAATAAATCTTAAAAAGTGGGGGCGGCAAATCTCTTAAGAAAATTCTAGAAGAGTAAGAAGGCCTCACATAATCCTCACAACCTTGAATAACTGTTCTTTCTGCACAATGAAGAAACACTGGCCATTTACATTTGGTAGGCATTGCCTGAAAGCATGTTTTATTTCTTTAAGGATATATTCTTCAGCGCAACCCTTTAAAATGTGTCTTGCAGGTTTTGTGACAGAAATTAAGTTACTGTTTTGTTAAAAAAAAAACATAGAATTTCTTCTTATTTGTGAACTTCTTTATTTACTGAAACTCATTGACCACTTTACTAAATGTGTGTGTCTTAGTCACTGTTCTATTGCTGTGAAGAGACACCATTACTGTGGCAAATCTTATAAAAGAAAGCACATGAATTGGTTTTCTGGAGCCCATTCTCTATGGTGGGACACCTTGCACAGTGTTGGTACAGTGGGGAGGGTCTTGGACCTGCCTCAACTGAATGTACCAGCCTTTGCTGACTCCCCATGGGAGGCCTTACCTTTTCGGAGGAGGGAAGAGAGTGGGATCTGTGATTGGTATGTAAAATGAATAAAAAATTTCTTAATAGAAAATCAATAGTCATATACTTTTAAAAAAAAGAGAAAGCGTTTAATCGGGGCTTGCTTGCTTGCAATTTCAGAGGTTTAATTCATTGTCAGCATGCCAGCAAGCAGGCAGACATAGTTCTGAAAGGGCAGCTGAGAGTTCTACATCTGGATCTACAGGCAGCAGGAAGGAAAGAATCAGTGGGCCTCACTTAACCTTCTGAAACCCCAAGACCCACTCCCAGTGACAGACTTCCTCCAACAAGGCTACACCTAGTCTAACAGGGTCACACCTCCTAATCCCTGTCAAGTAGAGCTACTCTCTAGTGACCAAGCATTCAAACTGATGAGCCTATGGGGGCTTTTCCTATTCAGACCACCAGAGAGGACAGTCGGTTGCTTATGTAAAAATAAAAAAATAATGCACACAAAATTTTTTTAAAAAAACTGATAATATACTGTTGCAGTAGGGAGGGAGTTAGGAAATTAGGGGATAGGGCAGATTTTCAGGAAAGACGCTTTAGACCTTCAGGAAGCTGAATTTTCAGTCTGCAATCCTCACACTGCTTGTCGCTTCTAAATTGAAACTGAGCCAGAAGAGCAGTTTGGTGCTTCCACATTCAAGTTAAGAATGGGCCAGTGATTCCAAAAAGGCTACAGTGCTAGAAAGTAAAGTGAGGAGTGTAGTTATAACTAGGTGTTCCCTCTGGCCTAAAGTTAACTAAAACTAAAAGATAAATCAGGGTAACAGATGCCTTTACCTGACTCCTCTCTCAAACACCCATCCCAAGTTTGGGGCCACATAAAACTGATGCAAATGTACAACTAGTAGCAATAGAATGTGGTCAATGATTTCTTTCACTGTTTGAGCAGAAGTTTAAGCATCGTTTTCATCCCCAAGGCTCAAGTTCACTCGGGTAGAATGAAATTTGGAAAATGACTAAGATTCAAGGGACAAAGATTCAGGGTACCTGGTCTCTCTGTTCTTTCCTGATGTCCACTAGTCCCTCCCTGGTGACCTTTGAACTGCTTTAAAGCTGACATCTTGACCTCTGATCCTCACTGCATTCTTTGGGAAAGTGTGATAGAAGATATCTCCTAACCTTAGAGACTGTCACACCCATGGGCACAGGTGATCTTCTAGTTTTTCTGGTAACATGACAGGAAGAAATTCTATGGGTCTTGCTCATGTAAGTGATGTCTATTACATGACACAAATGAAAACAGTCTTAGATGTCCATGAACCAGGCATTTACCACTAACAGAAGCCAGTACTTCCTGGCACCTTTCAACTATTAAGAAAATCAAATTTGAATACACAAATACGCTAGTCACAGAAAATTTAAAAGTGTAATTTTTAAGAATACATTATAAAGAAATAGTTTCAAATTATTTGTATAGAAATTTGTTGCCATTATAAAACTTTAATTTCCATTCATCTGTAGGAAATCTGTAGTCATTAAGCAACATGTGCTTCATAATTACACATTATCAAAGATTACCTAAAATGCATTAGATTACTTTTAGCATCGTATTTATATCCAAGATAGTAAAAGCAACTTCTTGATATAGATATTTGTCTCTTCAATTTAGTCACTTGTTATTTCAAGACTGTGGCATTTTCTTCTCCATAGTTAATATTAGATGGGGTCAGCTTCAACCAAGCACAGGTAATCTACTTTTCTAGAACTAATATATATATATATATATATATATATATATATATATTTTAGTTGTATTCCAACTCTCTCACAATAGAAAACTTTTAGCTGTCTGATATCCACCAAGTGAAACAAAGAGAATAAATTTTAGTGGAAATGTGATGAGATGATTTAAGCTAAAAGAAAAACAATATATAAACGCTTCACTTATTAATAATTATATACATTTTTAAGAGTGCTTGTCACAATATTGAGAAAAATCCTGTTAGTTAAATATGTTTAAAATTTCTCAAGAACTTTATATAGATATTGTATAGCTAAATTATGTTTAACAGCTCATTAGTTAGATGCTCATGGAATTCCAAGTGTGTAAATGAGAAAATGAAAAAGTAACTGAATTGCCAAGAGTTATGCTGGTAAAACAGAATCTGGAGTCCAGAAAACCTAACTTCAAATTTGACTTTTAAAATACGAATTTTATCCCCCTTTTAAGGAGATCACATGACATGTAGGGAAAAGTCAAATCCTAGAGACAGCTGTTAGCACTTGACTTTTCTATCCTCATCAGGATAAGCACATGAATTCTCACAAACTTCTGAGTTCCAGCCAGTCAGAATTTGAACAAGATGCAAGAATTTGCTGATGTATCTCATGGAAAGGCAGTATTTTGGGAAGACAGAAATGTCAGAATAATTCTGGAATAACAAATCACTGTGTCTGATTAAAGAAACATTGGTGGGCTATAAGCTGTGGTTATTTTTGGCTTGATCAACCAATAATTTCTTCACCATTCAGGACCCTGGAGAGCACTACTAAAACATAAGAGGCATAATGGACACTATGTTTTACTACTCAGATAAAGAGAATTAAGCATTTGTTGTTTTAGTTTTTCTTTTTTCCTGTATATTTGTGCTAGAATAATAGTAATATCTATTTATAAGTAAGGTTGATTTTTACAGTATTGATGTCTACATTGTAAACTATTCAGAAACACAAATTTTAGACAAATTGTTATGTGGATGATCCGTAGGATTTCAATGAAAGTCTAAAAAAATATATTGCCAAAAGATTTAAATTACAGGAACCTATTTTGACATCCCCAGTAAATGCCAAGAAACAGAGCTTTTACAGCCAGCCTATGGCAGTGTTCAGATAAAATATTCATGAATTCTCTGCTAAGAGAAGAGCCTCTTGTGGTCTTGTTTGACAGAGGATAACCTTTGCTTCAGTAAGTTCCCATTTTTGCTGTAACTTAGTGTTTAGATGCTCCTCTTAGATGAATAAACCATAGCATTTTGTTCTTTGTGATTTTTTAGCATATGTGATAATTAATAGAAAGAAAGACTTTGAAGTTTTAAAATGAAGTAAATGGGATTTTTTAAAAGGCATTAAGGTTATCTTAGAAGATCAATTTCCCAGCAGGTTACTTGCCAAAGCTCTTAGTATCCACCCTGACTCACGCATATCCAGGAGTATTCAATTGATGTTCTCTTTAAAAATCTCAAAAAATATTTAACTTTACTCTTCATGACATCTTCCACCTAATGATTTGCCCAAAGATGGATCAACAATTCAGTTCTGTATTAGAAAAGACTTTATTAGGGTACAATATAGATGCAGCATAGGTTCCATGTAGTATTTTTTGATGTGAGCTTTAGTTCTTGTATTTCTTTTGAAGAAATATAGTAAATCCTACTGACATATACTTAGAAAATAGTAATTAGGGTAAACAGAAATTTATCTATTCCTGTCTTGAAAGTTTTAAAGTTTACTAAGACAACTATCCATTTAATTGTACACTTCTAGCAAAGATGGTGTCACATGATCTGAGGGAAAGTATTATATTAGTTTTGGGGTCAGAGAACTCTGTTAAGACATTTACCAGTATTTAGTGGCCTGATCCAGAGCTAGGAATTCATTCTATGACATGTAAAGATTAATAAACACATGCTTAATATGTTGATGTAGGAATAAACTATGGGCTCCTTAATGAACTTTCTAAATCAAGTGAAAGTTCCCTTTTAAAGCAGACACAATAAAGGACTTTGATTATGGGTTTAGTTCTGTTTTTGTATAACATTCAAAATACATGTAGCAGCATACTTGTAGAAACATTAATATTCATATTTGGTTTGTAATTATTTAAAGATTAAAACAAGTTCATTTTAAAGTGTGTGTGAGTGATATTGTTCATTTAAAACACATGCTCCCCAAATTAGAAATTATAATATTGGCCTAATTTCTAGCACTTTTAACTGTCAAATGCTGATGGATGACATTGATTAGTAATGGTCATTATTTAAAATTAACATATGTGGAAAATTCCAACAATGTGTATTAATTTAAATATCTAAAAGTCCTCAACTTGGCTTCCACAGTAGCATTCTCTAAACTATTTCTGTAAAGAGCCTGTTCCACTCTTACCTTAAAATAATTCTTTAAAATTTTGTTATGGAAATATTCATAAGAGCGTTTTTAAGACATTCAAGTTTGAAAACTATCTTTTGGGAAGTATTTGACTAGACTTTCTCATACATGAATCGACATGTTATTTGCTACATTACTTTTTTTAATTTTAATTTTAATTTAATTTTAATTTTAAAAAAATTTAATTTTAAAAAAATGTTTATTGATTCTTTGGAAACTTCACATCATGAACCCCAATCCTCCTCACCTGCCAGTCCTTCCATAACCACCCTCACCCCTATATTATGCCCCTCAAAACATTAATTAAAAGCAAAACAAACAAAAACCCCACCTTGCTTCTCCATCTTTCCAATACATCTGCATACATCCTAGTGGCATTGGGAGCTGTGGTGTGTCACCCATAAAATGTTCATTGAGATAAGTCTGGTTCAAGGCCTCTGGTTTCTGGTACACAATCATCACTGGATCCTCATCGAAATTCCTCTCAGATATTTTGTTGTTGCCTGGAGTCATGGAGATTCTGCAATTATCATACTGCAGGACCAGTCCCTTCTTACACCCCAGCAGGTCATAAATGGGGCAGATGTTAGGGTGGGTAGCTGAGCTGGTTGGTCCGGGTCATTGGGACTACTCTCTCAGGTGATGGGCAGAGCCAACTTTTCTAGGTCCATGCCATAGGAGCCATCTCTCCAGAGTGCTGGGGTCAGCTCTCCCACGGAGGAGCAGAGTGCAGTGCCAGCTCTCATAAGGCAGTGTCCAGCAAGGGGCAGGGTCAGTGAGTAAGTTACATGACTTTTTAGTGTGTTATTTTTTTCTAAGATTTGTAATATTGACTGCATTATAAAATCATCTCTAGCACTATTTGAAATGGGCCTTTAATTAACACCATAATGTTTATTTAAAGTTGCCCTTTGTCCAACAATAATAGTCAGCTTATGTTATGTTGGATAATACTTTAAATGAAATGCTATATTTTTAAATTAAATATTATACTAATCCTCATGACAACCTTGAAGGGTGCATCATAATACTTTTCTATTAAAACCAATAAAGTGAAGGAAAACTAGTATGTGAATTAATTACACTCCCATGTAATAGAGCTAGGATTTAACCCCAAGTAAGAGCTGATATGTGGAATGACAGCAAAGTGTCCCAAAAGATGAAGCTAACATGAAGTTTGGCCTCCTGCTCCCTGTGTTCATTTGTAGCTTTGTCCTCCCCAAAGTCACTGATGTATCTCAGTGACAGGAGATCCAGTCCCTTCCAACATTTGAAACACTAGAATGTTGACTAACTACAATGTAGCAATAATGATTACAAATTCCTGAGTGAGCCCATGTTTTCTAATGTCTTAGCTATGATTGTTGATCTTACCCCAAATAGTATTTTAGCATTCTGAGAATCCATGGATAGGACATGGATAAAACTGTTTTCAATTTTGGCAATATTAAATCAAGAAACCATTTTAAGAAGAATCTACATTTTTCATAGCACATCTGTCTACATCTTGAAAAGGTTGTTAAAAGTATACACTCTAAATTGGCTAAATACCAATTTATAAAAAGATAAATAAAGGTGATTTAAAAACTGGGTTTCCCTGGCAAAAATAAATAAAAATATTTTTACAAAGGCCTGATTTTCAGCATCCATCAATGTTGTAGTATCAATACTGCCATCAGGGCTGATTTTCATAAACCAAACTAACCTACTAAAGAGAGTGAGGAAGATTTGATACAACAGGCTCTAGCAAGCTGTGAAAGCAAAATCCACCTCCCATGCTTCTCATTCTTCTTAAAGCCTAGCACTGCATCCCAGAAAACCATAGAAATTAGCACCTCTTGGTGTAGAGGCCATTTATGGTTATGAGGATTTTTGAAATAAGAAAAAATGTGTTTATGGCTCTTACAAGAATGGCTAGACTCTTGATATAAGCAACATACTGATATTCCCCAAATAGTTGTAGACATTCTAATATCAGATATAAGATACATAACATGACTATCTAGGGCCATTTTTTGGAATTCATAAATATAACCACAACACTTGGGTAGCAGACATAGAAGGTTTACAAGTTAAAGGCTAGCCTGGGATACATAGAGAATACAGTGAGATTCTTGTTCAAAAAACCTATGAGTTTCTCTCTCTCTCTCTCTCTCTCTCTCTCTCTCTCTCTCTCTCTCTCTCTCT
>CABHPH010155148.1:38420-58549 GCA_902168325.1 Peromyscus nudipes | reverse complement strand
TCTCTCTCTCTCTCTCTCTCTCTCTCTCTCTCTCTCTCTCTCTCTCTTTCTTTCTCTCTCTCCAACAAAAACAAAATAGTTTCCAAGGTACCAAACTATTTCCTATGCTTGAAGGCTATATTTTTTCTAGTAATTATATTTAATATATATATATATATGTATGTATGTATATATTCCTGTATTCTAGTAATTTTAGCTCTAATTATTTAAATGTCCTCTTTTTTTAAAAATACATTATATAAAGAATCTGTGATAAATGGACATAATATAGCCAGGAAATAATAAATCAGTATGACCAACAATAAAGAAAGTTATTTGAGAAATTAGACTAGGTTTGTCTCAAAGATTTATAAATAAATCCTTTGGTCCCTAAGTTCCTTGCTCTAACAGCATCTTTTACACTTCCAAGTCTGCCTTCATCATAACTTCCTCTATACATTACCTAGGAGGACTCACTAACAGCACATTTACCAATCTCTATTTTAAAACGTCAGAACCAATTAAAACATCAGCTGTTGTATTATTATCACTAAAACTATACCCATTGACTTGGAACTGTGGAGAGACTGCACAGTTTGAAGAGTGGATACTGCCCAATTCCCAGTGACCACAAGAGGCCGCTCACAACTGCATGTAAGTCCAGCTCCATGGGACCCCAACAGCCTCTGGCCTCCATGAATATCTCACTTACAAAATGCACATATGCACACAGACACACACAATACATATACATATATATTCCACTGTTATGGAAGACTTTCCTTATCCTTTTAAACTCTGTGTTCTGGTGGCTGCAATTTAAACTAGTAAGAGGTAAATAAACAAGGGTGAAGGCAGATTAGTATTCACCTAGAGTGACAGAAATTCACACACACAAAAAAAATGTGAATTGAGGTGGGGTGGCTAGAATTTGAAGATTATATGCCATCTTCACAAGGAAGGAGGAGGAGAGAACAAATCTTATGGGAAACAGATGACTGTTAAGAGAGACAAATGGGTTCTCCGAAGGATAGATAGGAGATATGAGAGCTTGTGAAGTGACTGTTCCAATGATTTCCTGTCCCAGTGCTGATGTCCTCTGGTGATTGGAGTCAATCTTCCTTAGCTGTTAAACACTTGGGGAGGAAGTTATGAGGGGTGAATTACCTGGAAAGTTTCTGCTTTGGAGCAGATAAGGGAAGTTTGCATGTGGGAAGAATGCCAGGAAAGCTAAACTTTTCATATTCTAAATTCCTTAGCTCTACTTAGGGGAAGGTCTGACCCAGTCAGTAATATATTTGTAATACAAGCATAAGGCCCTAAGTTAATATCCACATCATCTGTGTAAAAAGCTGGGCACAGTGATGTGTACCTATAATCCCAGAGGTATACAGGTAGGGACAAGCCCTGCCACTGCCTGGCCTGCCAGGCTAACCATTCAGTGAACAGCCACTTTAATGGGAGGTACTGTCTCAAAACATAAATCAGAGATTATTTAGGAAGATACCTAGTGTGGGCTTCTGAAACACACACACACACACACACACACACACACACACACACACACATCTGGCCAAGCACAGCTGCACATACTGCTGGCTCGGGCTCTCTGAGGGCAAAGTTAGGAGTTCCCTTGAGCAGAAGAATTCAAAGACAACCTTGATCACAAACTGAGATTCTGTCTCTATTAAAACAAACAACAAAGCTGAATTGGATACACAACTAAGAATACAGACAGACAGTGGCTAAGGTTCAAAATGATTGGAGAAAATTATTCTCAGGTTTGATTTTTTTTCCTGTAGTACTTCAAATCAGGAAGCATCATCATGAGCATATGGGGACAAAATATCCAGCAAGCAGGAGGTATAGGATGTAGGCAAATTTAGAATCTGATAACCACATAAATATTTGTCTTCCCTAAACAGCAAAGTCATGCTATCAGAGTTCAGGGGGGGAGGGTTACAAGTAAAGGAGTCACATATTCCCATTGTCAGTTTCAGAAGCCCAATGAGGTCCTAAGAGTTTTGGGGACCATAACTCAGGCCAGACCAGGATTTGTGGCTTTTAACATTTGACATGGTAAGTATCTCAGGACTAGCCAGTTTATGAAGCAGAGTTGGTGATTAGCAGAGTTGT
Source organism: Peromyscus nudipes (assembly GCA_902168325.1). NCBI lineage: Eukaryota > Metazoa > Chordata > Mammalia > Rodentia > Cricetidae > Peromyscus > Peromyscus nudipes. Next base: position 56,434 of record CABHPH010155148.1, on the reverse strand, counting down.
CTAAACCATGAGGATGGTGAGAAAAGTGGGCACTGAGAAGAAAAGCAGTCACATCCCTAAGTGAGTACTGGCTCCTCAAGGGAGAGACCCAAGCTCATTGTTTTAATAATAGTAATATACAGGATTTGGTTGGGTTTGAACTTACTATCTCATCACTGGATGATTCCTGAAGGCACCCAACAACTGTAATTTATTATTACAATCCATAAAGTAAAGGTCTCATTCACAGGGATAAGTAAGTCAGGTGTCTTTACTATAAACAGTTTTGTTTGAAATTTTCTGTCAATTCTGGGGGAAAAAAAGAAGTATGAAACTCCTCTCAAGACTATACACATTTGGGCTTTAAGCCTGGGTCACTGCTATTTTAACATAAAATGGCTATTTATAAAAGGAATGTAAACTCTATGTTGGCAGTCTTTACAGCAGATGGTGATTGTGCTGGAGGTCTCTTCAGCTGGTGAGAGGTTTTATCAGACTCAGGATGACAGACTCCCTTCCCTCACCCATCACAATCATCTCTTCGTCTTCCCTGCTCAGTGCAACTCAGGACTACAGATAAGATCCCAAACAAAAGAGCTGATGGATGGCCCAGTGTAAGAGCACACACAGGGCCTGCAGAGGTCCAAGCCAGATGGGATCCCAGCACTGAAAGGAGACATGGACACAAACCTCCATCTCTAACCCAGAAGCTATCTCCAATTAAAAACAGCTCATAAACGACAAATTAGTTTTCTTCAACAGTCTTCAGCAAGTGGGTATACAAACCACACTTACGGGTAGGCCCTATGATCAGCAGTAGATGGCCAAAATGAACTCAATGGTATTTTTGGAAGGTTTTTTTTTTTCTTTTGGTCTCATAATACTTTGTCTTAGAATTATTTTTCACATTACAGGTTTTTTGCTTATATATTATGGTTTCCAATTTTCAGCTTTTATGGGATTTGTGTGTGTATGTGAACATGTGTGTCTCTGTGTCTCTATATGTGTCTTGTGCTTTTGCTTCTTTCTTTTTCTGTTTATTTGTTTTGTATTTTCTAGTTTGTTTGTTTTTACTTTATTTTTATTTATTTACTTTTTAGAGGCTTCTTTGTTTTCCTAATGAGATGTAGAAAGGAAGGGAGTGGATTTGAGTGGATGGGGAGGTGCGGAATATATGGAAAGAGCTGGGGAGGGGAAACTGTGATCACAATATATTATATTTAAAAATATATTTTAATTTAAAAAAAATGAGCACCTACTTATCTTGCAGATTGGGCCCCCCAACTGGGCAGCTTACAACTGTTTATCACCTCTGGCCTCCATAGGCACCTGCACTCACGTACTCATACTCATAGGGACACACACATACACATAATGAAAAATAAAGTAGACCTTATAAAACTTAGCAAGGACAAGTATGTAAAGAATAGTGTATAAATAGTTTTAAAAAAGATTTATAATTGATTGAATTTGTTCCCTTATATCAAAATAGAGCATAGTAGGAAATACAGTAAATGCCATGATTATAGATTATTAAGGAAAATAGAACATACATTTGGGATAAAAATCAAAATTTAAAATTTTATGCCATAGGTGTTAGCTAGATTGAACAGTTCCAGCTGTAATCCATTGATTGGCAGTCATGGCTTTTATGGCTTGGCTAGCTAAATATCAGCATTGTACATGTCAGATATTTCTATTTCCATGCTATACAGTAACTTGTTATCTAACCTGTTGTATTATAATTTGATTATCTTGACTCTTTATTTTAAATTATAATGTTTTATAAATAAGTTATATATTTTTCATACATACTGCACAAGTAATATATTTATTCTGAAATAACAAATATTTCTTACTCATATAAACTCATCCTGCAAATTTGTAGACTAAAAAAAAATTAAGTTGAATTTAAATCACATAATCATTTTCTACCTAGAAACATAATTCAGATTGTATAGTACACACAGCCCTGTTGTGTAGATGTAACCAACCATCTTATTAAATAAAAAACACAGAGCCGATTCAGAGAAGAAAGCCAAGAGGTCAGAGCGATAGCTAAGAGCTGAGATTAAAAACCTTACCTTTCCTGCCGCTGCTGTCCTACCTCTCCACGAGAGACCTCTCCGAAAGAGACCTACTTCCTGTCTGTTTGTCTTTATGTAGACTTCCTGTTCTGCCTTCTCATTGGTTATAAACCCAACCACATGACTGCCTCGTCACTGCCTGTCTGTACAGACCTCCAGGTCCTCTGTGGTTGGTATTGAGATTAAAGGCGTGTGTCTCCAATGCTGGCTGTATCCTTGAACACACAGAGATCTACCTAGTTCTGCCTACCAAGTGCTGGGATTAAAGACATGCACCACCACTGCCCTGGCTTTCGCTATGGCTTGCTGATAGCTCTGACCCCTAGGTAACTTTATTTATTAACATACAAATAAGATCACATTTCAGTAAAAATAAAATACTACTATACTGTTGCATGCTAAATGAAGCATCATAAAATCTTGCAAAGAGTTATGATACTGTACATTGTCGATAATAGTCAGAATATACTTATATTTTTAATTCTGTTATCCTTTAACTCCTGTAAGAAATAAAAAAAAAGATGCATTTTTTCAGTTAACAAAGTCATCACAGAAATCAGGGGAAGAAAGTGTAGCATATGTACTGGATAAGCTAGCAGCCAATGTGAGAGAAGAGCCTGTCTGCATGAGCTGATGCTTTTGTACACCACAATTACTAACTGGAGAAAATGAGGAGGAAACACAGGGCTCAGCCAGATGTTGCTCCATGCCAGTAATTTAGTCTGCTATCTGATCAGTGATGAGAACAAAATCACCTCTGTCCTCAGGAAGCCGAGAATGTTTCCAGGCAGCAATGGACGCACCTGGCTGTTTGAGCTACGCTCATCAGAGAAGAATCAAGTTCTTTCCTCACCTCTCAAGCCAGAAGCAATGCTGGCAAACTTATGCTATCTCTTAAGTGAAAGAAAAAAGCAATGGTGCAGCTCCATGTCTGGTGACTCGATGGGAATACTTCCACATCCCTAATCCATTCACTATCCCTTCCAGTGGGCAGTGGCATGAATACATCTTTAAATCTTTGTACCTCCTGGAATTACACTCATGTCATACTGGGTTATACATATATCTTCCACTTGCTAAAAATAATACAAATTAAAAACACAATAATGCTGGCTGTTTTTTTTCCAGCTAGATGATTTGGAAAACAATATGTAGAATCTCAGAGAAAGTGCTCATGCTCTGCATTACCTGTAGAATACAGTAGAATTCTGCCCATTTGAATTTTACTGACCATGGGAGAAAGGAAAGAAGGTTAGTTTGTGGGCATGAAGGGAATGGTGCTGGGTGAATAGTTTTAGAATTAGGAAAAAGTTGGTACTGAGGGCATTTCTCTTTCTTCCTTATTTTTTTTTTTACTAAAGTTTTACTTGACATATAAAATGATGTGATTCATTATGATTTTCTTCTACATATGTAGCATTGTACCTTGCTCCTAAGTACCAGCACCACCATCCTCTCCCATATTTCCTCCCAACCTCTCACTGAAATGTGCTAGGTATGGTTTTACAATAATTAACTGAGAATTATGTTTGCTCTTGCTGTTGGGTGCAAATAGTTCTTTTTGAATGAAATCATTAAATGATGGCCAAAAATATAGGAACTAATCTAAATGGATTTGAACAATGTTCAATTGAATTATAATGTGATGCATTTCATATTTTCATTACACTGAGTTCAAATGTCAGCATTTGAAAGAGACTTCATTTTCTAACTTTACTATTGTTAATGTTCATTTATATTGATTCTACTTATGTAAAATGGTGACTGTGTACATAAAATATATAAATCATTTTAACAGTGCTCATGTGGTGTCCAAGAGGGTAAATAGTGAAAGCTGTAGAGGTTAAGTACTGAGATAGAATTTAGAGGAAACATTTAAGTAAAGATAACTGAGTCTGTTTGTGTGGTGAAATAGTGGGTCCCATGGGAATCCCAAGGCTATAAAGATACCTTGATGGCCAAAGTGGAATTTGCAACTCATTTCCTTAGAATGTGGTCCACTTCTCACATGGTGTGTGACTATGGGTCAGTTGTTTCCAGACAGCTTCTTCACACTTATAAAGATAACTGGGCATTTGAGGCTGTGACATATAAGGAGCAGTTTAATGTATTGGAAGGAGCAGAGGAAGTTGAAAGTGCAACCCAATATATCTTTATGTATGTTCTGTAAAGAAGGATGTGCACCCTCTTCAGATGATGGCAGTCAATTTCTAGGTGTCAGAGGAACAGTGAGCAAGTGCTTTCGGAGCTCAGACGTTACAAGATCAATTCCATCAGAAGTGATCAAAGAAGACTTAAGCTGGTCTGGTCTTCTATCTTAAGGGGAAAATGGTAATTGCTGCTATTTTATTTCATAGTATGAATGGAGTCTTTTAAATGCGAACTCTTCTAAAAAGCCCAAGGACACATCTGTGGGTTGTTTTCTAGTGCCGAAAGATGACTCTAATTTTCTTGTCTGTTTGTGCACCTTAGGAGTGCAGCAGGAAAGGATTTTTTATTTCTTGAGATACATGGGAAGCAAATCCATAGCACTTACAAGTCTAATTTTCATAAAGCTTCTTCACTTAAACTACTTTGAAAGTCCGTGGCTTTTGTAGCAAGCTTTTGCTGCAATCTTGTATTATTATATAAATTGAATGTCTGTACAAGGCCAGACTAAACAGCTGATGACTCTTCTTCATTGAGTCACTAATTTATGGATTTTTTTGTATAAGGTTTAAAATATATTGACATTTTGAATTATATTTTAGAAATAACATCGATAATTAATTTGGAGCTAGGACAAGATTTAAGTTCCTTGGAATAAGATGTTTATTTTTAAATATATTAATATAACTTAAAATGTTTACTAGATTGAAGACTGGTTTCTGTTTTGTCGTAGACTTTGTCGCCTGAGGTTTTACTGGATGGTGATGTTGAGTTACTAGAAGCAGTTTGGTGCTAACTCATCCGATGTATATGGATATCACCACACAGCCAATTTGGAGGAACCTAGTATTTGTTTAATTAATACTACATGCTATTTTATAACTTTTTGGTCCCTTTACATAACATGCTTGCTTCTCCATGCCCATAAATCATCATATAAATGTGAAGATTTACTTTAGATGTCTAAGATTAAAGAAATGCATTATGTGGGTTTCTTTGAAAGCTCTAAACTTACCCCCCAACACCACTGCAGTAATAAAATTCATATGTGTAACTGTACACTCATCATACTACAATACTTTAAACTTCAATTTTTTTTTGAAAAACTGTTTAGCTGTCCCTTATTTGAAAATTCTAGCTAAGGCACTTTCTCATCATGTTAGCAGAATTTCCCCCCAATTTGATAATGTTTAAATTAGCTCATTATTTTCTATACCAGGAACAAGAGGAAAATTTTTGTTGGAGAGTCAATTGAGGTCCATAAGTAATAAAACATGTTTGAAGATAAGTAAAATGCTCACAAATTTATATTTCATTATAATTTCATATGTAATATATAATTATACAACATTAAAGTAACAATTCCACCAAAAGAAAAAAGGAAAAGAATAGAATGGAAGGAGAGATGGCTCAGCACTTACCAGCACTGTCTGCTCTTCCAGAGGACCCAAGTTTGATTCCCAGGACCCACATGATAGGTCACGACTATTCATAACTCCAGTGCAGGGTTCCCTATGTCCTCTTCTGGCGTCTGAGGGTACCAGGAATGCATGTGGTACCCAGATATACATGCAGGCAAAACACACATACACATACAATTTAATTTTCTTTTAATATTCAAAAAAGAATAAAAATCAGTAGTTTGGGTTTTTACTATAATGAGATATTATAGGCAAAGGATTTTTTTCTTTTGAATCTGGGAAGATTGAATTTCTTGATTGTTTCTCTTTGGGCTGGCCAGTTTCTCTGCTTTGGAGAGCTAGCTATGCTAAATTCCTAAAAAAAAAAAAAAAAAAATACTAGGGCAGCACATGTTCTTCTCACTAGGACAGTGAGAAAGAAGGTCACTAGCATCTCTGACTGGTCCAATTTGAAGATACCTTTGTTTCTTTGTTTCTTATATTTCAAAGAAACTGTTTTCTTTACAGTATCTGTCATATAAACACTTTCTCAAATGCCCCTGAATCTAAAGAAGTGGTAGACGTGTATGGTAAAAATTATTGAAAAGAGCAATGTAAAGTCAAACCTCATTAAATCAGCCAGTCCCAGAGCCAATGAAAGAGAAATTAAAAACATGCAGAATGTGCTGAAAAGAACTTTAAGGATAATTCATGGCTTACAAAATTAAGTATTGCTATTATGATTTATTGATAATAAAGGGATTTTTTTCACACTGACTTCTGTGTGCTCTGTGAAAGTATCTTCACACATTTCTCATTAATGCCAAATCACCACCCAATGTCACCATGGTGTTGCAAGACACAATAGTTAATTGTAGGCAATCTTCTTGTCATTTGATGCTCATATTTCCAGGGGGGAAATGCTGGAAATTTAAAGATAAAAGCTTTTTTAAAAAAAATCCTAACATAATTAACCTTAGGAAAAATTTAAAATTAACTTATGGAGATATGAAGAAAATATGATATAAAAAGCAGAGAAGAGAGTAATACAAACCTATGTAAAGTGTCCCAATTTTTTAAAAAAAGAAACAGACTTAAAAGTCTTAGAAAATGATTCAAAAAACATGGAGGGGTCAAGGATATCACAAGAAAACCAACAAAATCAACCAACCTGGGCCCATAGGCACTCACAGAGACTGAACTGACAACCACGGAGCCTACATTGGACTGACCTAGGCCCTCTGCATACATGTGACAGTTGTGTAGCTTGGTCTTCTTCTGGGACACCTAAAAGTGGGAACAGGGGCTGTCTTTGCCTCTTTTGTGGCATTTAGGAACCTACTCCTCATACTGGGTTGCCTTGTCGAGCCTTAATATGAGGGGAGGTGCTTAGTCTTACTGCAACTTGACATGCCATGTTCTGTTGATATCCATGGGAGTCCTGCACTTTTCTGAATAGAAAAGAAAGAGGAATGGATTTGGGATGTAGAGAGGCAAGGGGAGGGGGACTGGGAGGAGAGAAAGGAGGGGAAACTATGATCAGGATGTAAAATCAATAAATATTTTTTTAAAAAAGAAAATGATAAAGACATAGCCTTAAAGATATCTTTTGACTACTGTTCAGTATGACTTTTCTTTTAAAACTTACCCAATTTTTATAATGAGAACTATATTTAAAGTAAGATGTTTAAGGATATATTAATCATTGAATTGGTAACATTTATTGTACTATATTATATTGTTGTATTTGCTTATAAATTCCCTGTTTTTACTACAACTACAGAGCATCACAACTTAGTGTCTTAAAACAATATATATTCACAATTCCATAGTTCTGGATGTTAGAAATACAAGAAAGTCTTCCAGGGCTAAAAACTAGATGTCAGGCGGTCTGGGCCTTCTGGCCGCTCCTGAGAAGAATCCATTGCTTGTTCTAGTCTTGACAAGCTTCTGTCCTTGGCCTCTGATCCTTGTGCTCCTCTCTTATGAGTTTCTTTGTGAATACTGGGCACACCTGGAGTACCATGCTAAATCCTCCCTGTCTCAAAATCCTGATCTTCAAAGCCCCGTTGTTTCAGAACGTTTCCAGGCTCTAGGGATTGTAATGTGTTATGTGGGAGCCATTATCCTGTTTAGTGCATCCACCATTTGGTTTAGCATACTGCAATGTTATTCTTGGACATAAAAATAGAAATAAACAAGGGAGAGCATAAAATAAAGTACCAACTTCCCTTCATGTGTGTCTCATGTGTATATTTCAAACACATAACCAGATTTCAGCCACATGGGGAAAGAATATAACAATATATATAATCATTAAAATCTGGTTACAAAGAAAAGTACATCAAAGCAAAAATCACACCAGGCAAATATTGTGAAGATCATGGGGATTCATTATCTTTAAAGCACAAGCCATTAAATAAATATGTCCAAAACAAGACACAGACTTTCAAGAATGGTGTCTCAAATTTATAATACATAGATATAGATATAGATATATATAGATAGATAGATAGATAGATAGATAGATAGATAGATAGATAGATAGATAGATAGTTAGTTGCAGGTTATATAGATAGCTATGTGTGCATCAATTTGCCCATGATAAATCTATACCACATCAGCATAGTTTCATTGTTAAGATAGTACTGATCTTGATGTCTCTGCAGAACACACACTGGAAAAAACATCAGCACATGTTTGTGCTTTGCAGTGATGTATATTGGTTCCCTAGCAATGAGAAAGAAGGATTGATTATAAAGCTTCAAAATCCTGTGTCAATGAGTATGTCCTGGGCTGTACTGTTTGTTGTCATTTCATTGTATTGTTGACTATGCTTTTTTAACCTTTTCTTATAACTTCTTTAAGTATTTTCTGAAAGTATTGAAAGGAAAAGTGGATCAGGTAAAGAGAAACAAAAAAAAAACACCCACAAATAAATGAAGAAAGAGGCAGGCAGGATGAGGAATAGAAAAAGAAGAAGCATGAAAGAGAACAGAATATCAGGCTAGAAAAGGTGATCACTGATTGTGAGGTCCGAGCTGAAACCAAAGTGGATGTCTCGCAAAGACACCAGCTCCATATGAAAAATGTCTTACAATTAGATATTTCCTAAAAGAAATGGAGCACTGATAAAGTTGTCTACTTGTTAATTCAACTAGCATAGCAAGAAGTATATAGTTATATACTTCCTACATTAATGAAAAAATTTAAATAACATATAAGATCTATTCAAAAATTATTTAGAATTCACATTGTCACAAACATATATAAGAATGTGCTGATCTCTCTTTTTCTTACCTAAACATTCACCTATTATACATATACACACCCATATATATGCTTACCCATTCATACATTCAAACACGCAAACAACACACATATATACACATGCACATATAAACACACACAACACATACAAGCAAGCATACATATACACATCCAAATAAATATTGGCTGTATCAGCAGTATGATAAGTAAATGAATGGGAATTAACAATTTCAATATAATTAAAAAAATCATCATGCCTTCAAATTAAAACTATATTTTAGAGTTAACACACAAACATATATATGTAAACTATAACATGAGATATATCATAAAATACTGATAAAATTCTTAGTATAACACGTATTTGTAATTATCCATAGTGTGGTTTTGAGTTGCAGTTTTTCGTAAAGTAACATTGAAAGGCAATAAGGTTATTTGTGATATTTTTTTCACCCTTTGCTTATGGTTTTGAACATGGATTTTACTTTTGAATATATTATACTAAATTAGAGTGGATGTTAAGAGTAGCTCACAGCAACAATGTTAGTTTATAAATTCATTCTTGACATCTTATTTAATACTGAAATTTACCTTCAAATACCTTTACACAATTACAAAAGTCCTCTGACATAGAGTTGTTCTTGGTGTATATTTTTACGCTCCTCCCAGGTGTAGTGGGTAGGAGTGAGTTTACTTTAGCTGTTGCTATGCATATGCCTCCTTGGGAAAAAAACACGTTTTTGCCATGTGTGGCTTCTTCTTGTGATTGAATACCTTATTCATGTGGTTCTTCTTAACCCTCAGAGTAAAAATTGTCTGATGCTCTGAATAAAGTTGGTTACTGCATGAGACTTTAGTCCACCTCATTTCTAGGCTCCACTCTCCTAGATTCACACCAACAACTAGAGCGGCAGCAGTGATCCATTCAATAATCATTTTTTGAACGTCGAAGCTAACAGTTTGAAGTTTTAAGCAAGGAGTTATACCAGAAATAAAATTCTCCAGAAAACTTTCTTGAAGACATAATTCTCTCTCAGGAAGCACCACCTGAGTCTTCAGGTGGCTCTGACAGTCTCTGGTGTGACAAGTTCCAGAAGACATTTCTCTGTCTGCACATTCCAAGATCTGATATTTTTTCAATCAGGAGTTGTCCTTCTGTATCATAACATCAATTTTCTTGAGGGGCAGAAATACATATGGCATATATTTCCGTTCTGTGTTCACTATTACAGTTAAGACACTGTTATCACTGTTACCTACTAGTTGAAGATGTCATATAACTTGATCATCAATAATAAATTCATTAAGTATATTCAAAACAAATGATTGAAGCTCTGTATATCGCAGCTATGTTTTTTTTTTTGTTTTTTTTTTTGTTTGTTTGTTTTGTTTTTTCAAGACAGGGTTTCTCTGTGTAGCTTTGCGCCTTTCCTGGAACTCACTTGGTAGCCCAGGCTGGCCTCGAACTCACAGAGATCCGCCTGGCTCTGCCTCCCGAGTGCTGGGATTAAAGGCGTGCGCCACCACCGCCCGGCCGAAGCTATGTTTTACAATGAAATTTGGTACAATGCTGACTTTTGTGAAAACATAAAATGCAGCATTAGGGGTGTAGCAAGCTGCAAGTAGTTTCTCACATCCTCTGCTTCAATTCATTAACTGTTTATAATGGGCACCTAAGGTGTATGGATGCAGCTATTTTCAAAGGCAGTATGCTAATTCACAACATGGTTCAGAAAGTTCAAATCATGTGAAGCAATTTTTCTCAATGAAAAAAAATTAACCAGCAGGATCCTGGAGCTGCACCTGTAGTTCCAGCTGCTCAGGTGGCTGTGGTAAGAACACTTAAGGACACCCATCCAAAGCCTATGATGAAAATAAGTGAGAATCCCATACAATAGGAAGTTTATGATGTTAAAATGATTTTCATAAATATGAGTATTCTGAGAGCATGGTATTAGAAATTTGCATGTCCAACATTGAAAAAAAAATGATAAATATAGCCGGGCTGTTGTGGCGCAGGCCTTTAATCACAGCATGTGGGAGGCAGAAGCAGGTGGATCTCTGTTAGTTGGGACCAGCCTGGGATACAAAGTGAGTTCCTGGAAAGGCACCAATGCTACGCAGAGAAACCATGTCTCGAAAAAAATAAAACAAAAAAAGAAAAAAGAAAGAAAGAAAAATATTGATAAATACCAACATAATCAAGTATTTAGTAATTATTACAGACAAATGCAGAGGCCAGAAAGCAACTTTGGGTGCCATGATCAGAACAGCTGTCCACCTCCTCGGAGACAGCATCTCCTATAGATCCTATAGGTCCGGAGCTTCCCATCTAGGCTGTTTGGCTAGTAAGCTTCAGAGTTACTAGCCCAGCAGTGGGGTTAAAGCTTACACCATTTTACCTGGCTCTTTCTTAAAACAATATGGTTCTGGGAATCAAACTGAACCCTTTGTGCTTACAAGGCAAGTGCTCTATCAGCTGAGCCATCCCCCAACCCATAAAGTGGACTTCAAAGTGATACATTTATGTAATTAAGGAATTTTGGAATGTTTGCTTTATAGAAGTGTGACAAGAGACTTTAAAAATTAGAGTAATGTACCACTCATTCGTAACTGAAAAATTAGAATAGAAAAATGGTACATGTATTTTACTGGGTAGCCCTTCCATTTTGTTGTTACCGCAATTGGAAAATTTATGTTTTACCACCATTATATGGTTGGTCTGAAGAGCAACATGTAATATACTGCAGTATTAACTGCATCATGACGCTATATTATGCTAAAAATTGACCATAGATTAATTCATGTATACATGAAAAGTATGTTCAAAACTGTATTGTTCAAGATTTTATGATTTGCTTTGAATTTATATGTAAATGACCATCTGATACATTATAAACTATAAGGACATTAGTACAGATTCCCATGAGGATCATCACTATTAGTGAATGCATCTTCATTTAAAAATGAATAATTCCTGAGTGCCTTAACTTATTTCCTACATTATCTATTACTATCTTTATTTAATATAAAAATAGTAATTTTTGTAATCATGTCATTTTTGCCAACATATTTTAGTCCAATCTTAATTTTCTCCTAACAACCATAATTTTAAACATATTTTCTAGTTTTTATTTCTTCTGAACCAAAACTGTCAGTCTCATAAAATAAAAAACAAAAAAGACTTTTTCTGCAAAGCAAAGACAACCTTTAGAAGTAAAATATTAAAACGAGTTTTTCTAAGAAGTTTAAAATGTCACAATGAGTAAATTTTTAAATCTTGTATCACCTATTATTAACACATTAAATAGATTTCTGAGAATGAGGTGGGAGAGTGGCACAATTTCCTGAGGATCATTTTGATTTGAATTCTTATTTACCTTCATTGATCTCATAACTCCCTTTTCCCATGGACATTGTAGTGTCCTACTTCTCAGTACTAGCAAGAGAATTATTGTCTCACTCTACTTCCACATACACAATTATATCTGAATAGAGTGCCATACTCTGACCAACAAACTCATTAGTAAAATAATGTCTGTGGGTCTTTCCTTGTGACTTCTTAAATTGAATCATTTCCTTTTAAAGTCACTTTAAATAACTCTTCTGGGAAGTTATGTCTTAAAATTAACACAGTATTTTGGCGCTGTGTTTCTTTTACTCGGATCTCTCAAGAAGAAAAGCTTCCATAAGCTCTTGTAATCACACAGCTTGTTTCCTAGATTATATGAAACGCAGGAGACAAACACACTAGCTTTCTGGTTAAAACCCAAAACCAAACCAAGTTTGAGCAAAAACATGAGCTCTGACAAAGCCAGAGGCAAATGAGCTCTGGCTTTCATCTTGAAATATCTGAGTGTTTCCTCTATTTCTTAATGGTGTTTCTAAGTAATTGACCCCTTATTTGACTTGAGTGGAATATACTCTGAGCCTATTTTATTAATTTGGCTTGGACAATTGGTATCCTCTACACAAAATAATGTATTTTCTTTGGAAGAGACATAGCATATATTCACAGACTTAAAATTATCCCTACTAATCATTTTTTTTTCCTTTCCTTATAGCACCTTCTCTGATAGGTATGGTGAGAAAGGACTGGGCATCCCAAAACAGCCTTGCCCTATCGTGGCAAGCACCTGCTTTTTCCAGTGGAGCTGTTCTGGACTATGAGATCAAGTACTATGAAAAAGTAGGTCTCATTTACCACTTCCTAAAACTCTGAATTTACATACATATACGCATATGTGATTACATTATATATTGTTATTGTAGTTTAGATTAAAATCTGGGTTTTTTTGGCCTAACTCCATAATCACTGTATCTTTGACTCCTCTCTAACATCCCATTGTGCTCATAATTTCTTCATTAGTTTATCTTGTTTTATGCCACATTAAAGTAGAAAGTACCAGATGCTCATGTTTTTCAGGGCCTACTCTAGGGAGGTTTATAATATAGCGATAATTGATAACATCTTCAACTTACAGTTTCTGTGTTCTACATTATCTAAAATCCTGCCGAGAAGGAACAGCAAGACTGAATTCCTATGACATAGGTGAATGGGCAGTGCAAATATTTTGCCAATGAGTTTAATGTCACAGTCCCCCATAATTTGGAAAGAGTGATTTAAAGAATAAATGAATTAAATGTTGTCTTTATGTTCAGGTCAGCTGTTTTATTTTGTAAAAAAAAGCTAGCAAGACCAACTTTACTTAAAAATCAATCTAATTTCTACTTTGTTATTTTGAATTATTCTCATTTATTATGGTTTCCCAAATCATAAACATCCTTTACTTTATTAAATTTGTAATTCTTCTTTGTGCTATCTCCTCCCCCAATTATTTACCATTATGACAATTTGGCATAGCCATTGCATGGTCATTTCTGATACATTCCTTGCACTAGTATTAGAATACTTTGAAAATATTATTGAAGACAGAATTATTATTTTAGTTAAGGTAAAATTTGCATATATTAGCCTGGGTTTACTACAGGAAAATATGATTTAGATTTCTAGAATTTATCAGAAACAAAGAGATGTTTAAATTTGCCCACTCTTGTTTGCATTTTATCTGCTGAAATAAATAACTGACCGTAGATTTTCAGGAGAAAAGGCATACATACTTATTAGTGCACATCTTTGCATAAGAGACGCAGGATGTATAAAATTCAAAGACCACCCAATGGTTGCAACTTAAGCTTTTAATTCATAACAGGAAGGGAAACAGTAGATATAGGCGATTCAAGAAAGGTAGAAAATGGATTTTCTTGTATCCAAAGAAGAGACAATGACTTCCGTCAGGGTTCCTCAGGTCTTTACATGTTCATTTTTCAATATCACCTTCCATGATATATTTGGTCTTCCCTGCTTAAAGGAAGCTCATTACATGAATTGGAGTTCTGGTCTTTGGGAGATAAAGGATTTCCCTGCATTTGCTGGCCCTCCAGTGTTGTCCACTGGAACCCCAAAGCAGTATATTGTGGGCTGTCAGTTTCTATGCCTGAGGGGGCAAATTATAAACACATTCAAGTCTTCCCTAAATAAATATAGGGTAGAAGGAGAATGGAACCCATTCTACTGCTGAGCAAATGTAGTTTGAATCAAGGAAAAGACACTTCATACCTATGGGCTAGCTTTGCAAAGGTTACAACCTGCAGCATGTACAAAGAAGATGTGTGTGTGTGTGTGTGTGTGTGTGTGTGTGTGTCCGTGTCCCAGTAGTTGAAACATATCTTCATTTACCCACAATGCCTGCCTATGCAAAAAGCAACATGCATGCATATATACAATAAACCTTTCAATTCCAAAACATTTCTGTTTCAGGAAAGTATTCTGTGTTATATTCTACACACAGAAAAATCACTGGCTCATTTTAAGGTCATTTGCCTTTACAGATTTTAGGTTGGATATAACCTGCAATGTTTCCAATGAACAAAAGGCATAATCAGTAAAACAAAGAAGCTTATTCATCTAATTAACTAATCTGAAAACCACTGATTCTAAATTGTAGAAATTAACAGGATATCTCTATTGACTTTTAATGTGCCTTACTAGTTTCACTTTGAAGTTGGGAAAGATAATCTTTTTAAAAAGGTGTTTGTTTTATAAAATATGCTATTGACCCAGACTGCATTGATAATAGATTAAATATGCAGTTGTAGCCAAAGATTTCTAAGTTATGTTCTGATTATGTCTCTTATTATGCTTCTGGCTAGGAAAGAAATGTCAATACATCTCTTTTCTTTATTTAAAAGTCACATTTGCCAAAATGGTAATGAATGTACCAACTTTCTGGTGGTTGTAAATATTAATTACAAGCAGACCTAAAGGTAAAAATACCAAATAAGTATTAAAACTAGGTAAGTCTTAGGAAAAATATTCTTAGCCTATAGTACAATGCAGAATACCAGAACAAGAGCAGAGGAGATGGGCATGAACAAGTAAAATGCTATTCTTTCCATACATACAAATATGCAGCCAAACCATTGAAGATGTTAAAATGTCACAACCTTGTAAATAAAGCACAAAATGAGTGACAGTATTACATTTTTCTCTATTATGACTTCGCATTCTAAAATTATATTTTACATACATGTATTTATAATACAGTTTTTCCTCTTGAGAAAATAATTTTATAAATACTAACTGAGAAAGCTTACAGTGGAATTCACTAAAATTACATTTTTTTCATCAGTGGTAGCATAAATACCATTTAGTAAACCCACACACGGGGAAGCATAAGCATTCCCCCAGGTGTGTGCACTTGTGTGCAATTATGCATGTAAGTGAGATATATAAGATGAATAGATGTACAAGTCTGTTTCAATTTTGGTTATTGGTAAAATGAAAGAGAAACTTGGACAGATTGGACAGAGGGATAAAAGAGAAAGGATTGTAGTAAATATACACATGTATGAATAGACATATGCATGGGCCATAAGTAGTTTTGATATTAGTCATTAGTAATTATCTGACCAAAAGATGCACTTGAAGTAAAGCTTTGTGTGCAAATGATTAAGTAAAATGGCTTCTATGAGAACTGAGAAGGAGAGCAGGACTGTGGAGGCAGATGTCAATCAAATTCATGATGATCAAGGCAATCTCTGCAGTCTAAATGACTTGTCATAGAGCAATTTCTGCAAACCAAGAAAGTGGGCTTCCTTAGATGGTTCCAGTTGATCTTTCATTTGAGAGTTTAGTGGCATCAGATGGGTGGCTGGAAAAATAATTAGAAACACTCTCTTCTAGTTTTCTTTAAGTGGGACCAAGTTTAGAGTCATAAAAAGAATGTCAGATTTAAGCCTTTAAAACAAAATGGCTGGGAAGAACCAGAAGTAAAGTTTATTTGGATGATCGGTTGCAACACAAATTATTGAATAAAGTACCAAAGTGATCAAAGAACTGTTAGAAAAACACATCCACGGCTCTTTTGTTAATAATCAGGTTCTCTTTGAGTTTTGGTACCAGTACCAATGCCATGACATTTAGACCATGCGTTGTCTTTCACTCAAAGTTGTAGAGGGTGTCTCTAGCTCTTTTGCCTCTTTTGCACTTTTGCTTGGGACACTTTTCCTCTACTGGGTTGCCACAACCAGCCGTGATATGAGGGTATGTGCCAAGTCTTACTGCATCTTGTTAGTTCATAGTTGGTGGATAACTCTGGGAGGCCTGTTCTTCTTTTAAAGAGAAACAGAGGGGGAGTTGATCCAGGGCAGAGGGGAGAGAGTGGGTGGAGTGGGGGTGTGGGAGAGGGGCTGTAATGTAAGAGAGAAGAATAAAAGTTTTTTAAAAATGGTTGATGATCTGTATTGATGCCTATCTTGGGCAATAGAGAAGCAATATCTCCACCATTCTATGAGGGATGTGGGCTGTTCTGTTAAGTTCTGTTTATTTATCATACATTCTTCTATAAATAAGAAAGAAGTTAGTCTGCTTAGAATGAAAAGTATCCACAAATACCTGAAGCCAAACAACACATGGTTGTTATCAGAATCCTTTCTCACAGATTGTGACTTATCAAAAGGAAGCATTGGTATCTAGGTACAAAGATTGAATTGAATCTCATATTTAACTAATTTTATTTCGTAAATAACCTTCATTACATTAATGTATGTCAAAATGTGCCCCCTGCCTGACTCGGGCCATTGTCGCCACCCCATGGAGGAGGGCCATGATCCAAAGGAACCAGAAAAGTTGAGGAAGCTGTTTATTGGTGGTCTGAGCTTGAAACCACAGATGATAGCTTAAGAGAACATTTTGAAAAAGGAGGCACACTTACAGACCGTGTGCCAATGAGAGATCCCTAATAAAATATTCCAGGAGCTTTGGTTTTATGACCTAATCTTGTGTTGAAGAGGTGGATGCTGCAATGTGTGCTTGGCCACACAAGGCTGATGGGCATGTGGTGGAACCAAAGAGAGCTGTTTCTAGAGAGGATTCTGTAAAGCCTGGTGCCCATTTTACAGTGAAGAAAATTTTTGTTGGTGGTATTAAAGAAGATACAGAAAAATATAATCTGAGAGACTACTTTGAAAAGTATGGCAAGATTGAAACCATAGAAGTTATGGAAGACAGACAGAGTGGAAAAAAGAGAGGATCTGCTTTTGTAACTTTTGATGATCATGACACAGTTGATAAAATTGTTGTTCGGAAATACCGCACTATTAAGGGGCATAATTGTGAAGTGAAAAAGGCCCTTTCTAAACAAGAGATGCAGTCTGCTGGATCACAGAGAGGTCATGGAAGTGGATCTGGTAGCTTTATGGGTCGTGGAGGAAGCTTAAGAGATGGTAGTGGTACCAGGAATAAAAAATTAAGGAATTTTTAACTTTTCAAGAAAATGGGTGTCAAAACCTGAGTCATATATATATATATAATGCAAGAAATAGATAATAGAACTATACCTCCAGCCCCAGACCTTAATCTTCTGGTTTCTCTGTTTGTTGTTGTTCACCTATAAAATAAGGGTTGATAAAGGTAATCAATCTCTTGTAGTTTGAGATATTTCTAAATTCTAAAAAAAAATTGAGACTTGGGTATCACTGACTTCTAGATAGAAGGTTAATCATCTGACTGATACATAAATGATAGATAGATAGATAGATAGATAGATAGATAGATAGATAGATAGAT